>OLKM01001979.1:25106-76661 GCA_900291075.1 Melanogrammus aeglefinus | reverse complement strand
CCTCTCTCTCTCTCTTCTCCTCTCTCTCTCTCTCTCTCCTCCTCTCCCTCATCTCTCCTTTCTCTCCCTCTCTCCCTCTCTCTTCTCTCTCTCTCTCTCTTCCTCCTCTCTCTCTCCTCTCTCCCTCTCCTCTCTCCTCTCTCTCTTCTCTTCTCTCTCTCTCTCGCTTTCTCTCTCTCTCTCTCTCTCTCTCCTCTCTCTCTCTCTCTCTCTCTCTCTCTCTTTCTCCCCCCCCCCCTCTCTCTCTCTCTGTTGTCTCACAGGTCCCAAGCAGGAGATGATCTATGACTTCTGGCGGATGGTGTGGCAGGAGAACTGCTTCAGCATCGTCATGATAACAAAGCTGGTGGAGGTGGGCCGGGTAGGTTCTCCCTCCTCCCCTTCATCACATTCTACTTCATCTTCTTCTTCACACTTGTCTTTTCCTTCCTCATCCTCATGATCCTCTTCATCATATTCCTCCTCTTCATGTTCTTCTTCATGCTCCTCATCCTATTCTTCTAATCACCTTCATCTTCATCATATTTTTTCCTTTTCCTCTTCTTCATCCTCCTCCCCTTTTCCCTTTCTTCCCCATATCTTTCTTCTTCACCATATCTCTATTCTTCACCATCCTCTTCCTCTCTGTCCCCTTTTTCTGAACTCTGGGAAGGCAGCAAACCCAGAGAAAGAAGGACACCTGTCCGCCATTACACTGGATGTACTTTGTGCTCTCTATGTATCTCTATCTATACAGTGAATATATCTGCTGTATATGAATGGGATATATAACTGCTATATATCATACACTATATTATAGGAGGTCTTTGGCCCGGCTTTATGAGACCGGGGACAGCTGGCTCCGCTGGGTTCTTTTGTGATTACCCAGAGGCCTCGGCGGGTCACCACCCCAATCTATAATTCTTTTGACGGAAGCCTTTTGGCGGAACATTCCAGAACCATGTTCTCGCCAGTAAATCTTTTTTTTTCCTGTATTAAAGTCGCCACCGGCGGCCCCGCTCACCCTAAGCCTACGCTGTGCGCGGCGTAATGGGGCTGCACAGTGTGGGAGTCGAACCGGCAACCTCGCAATTGGAAAGGGAAAAATCATTACGCGTGTCGGAGATTCGTTTGAGGTTTTACCACACAGTGCTCCACACCGAGGTTGCACTGACCCCCTCCCCGGGGACTATACAACCAGCAGGGCATCGTCACCCCCCCACCCCCCCCACCCCCCCACCACCTCTTTCCCAGGATTCAAAGCGGTAAACAATCAGGGCTGTGGAAGTGTAAAGTTGTAACTGCCGAGGCCGTCTTAGGTCGTAACGTATCCCCGGTGATGTTTGTTTGGCGGGGGCCTCGTTCACCACGGCGCGTACAGAGACAGCCTCTCAGCCACGGCTGTCTCTCTGCTGGTAAATATATCTGCGTTGAAAGTGAACTAAGCACTTTGTTGCCGTTCGACAGGAATCCATCTAAATGTTAAACCCCTCTGTGGGTTCGGTCTCGGTACTGTGGGGATATAAGCGGCCTGTCGAAGATATTGCTCTCATCACAGGATGCGAATGGAGTCCACAATAAAAAAAAATAACGATTACAAATCGGCGTGAACTTTTCAGTTGAACTTCAAACTATGATGGAACCAAATCGATGAGGTTTCAACGTAGAAAGTAGGAGGGGAGAAAAAACAAGTTTAAATCGATGCGCTGTGCAACGACGCGCCGTGGATCGGCCGCCCGTTGCTAGTGTTATTTACAATGCGCCGTGATTCATGGGTTTTAAACCAAGGACTGCATCCGAAAAACAGCTTACCATAGCATTGAGCGTCTCAATGTAGATTTGATGCAAATCAGCAAGCCCTTCACAGCTGTTAATGCTGTGTGTGTGTGTGCTGTGTGTGGGTGTGTGTGTGTGTGTGTGTGTGTGTGTGTGTGTGTGTGTTGTGTGTGTGTGTGTGTGTGTGTGTGTGTGTGTGTGTGTGTGTGTGTGTGTGTGTGTGTGTGTGTGTGTGTGTGTGTGTGTGTGTGTGTGTGCACGTGGTTTGTTATTGTGGCATTCTAGATGAAGTGTTGTAAATACTGGCCAGATGACAGCGAGATGTACGGAGACATTAAGATAACTCTGCTGAAGACGGAAACGCTGGCAGAGTACACCGTCCGCACCTTCGTCATGGAGAGGGTGAGTCACACACACACACTCACTCACTCACTCACTCACACTCACACCTCACACGTTTCTAATAACACATCGTTGCGAAACAGCAACAAAGGACCAATTTCAGTGCCTAGTTGTTTTTGTCGTCAACATTCGTTTCTCACCGCGGTTTTAACTTCTGATGAAATTAGGAAAAAAATAAACTGTTATAAACACCTTATTGCTTTTTTTTTTTGGGTTGTCATAATGTGTTTCTCACAGTTCTTAATTCTCCTTCCTATTTACATATCAGCAGTACAATAAACTGTGACACGTTTTGTTTATATTAATGTCTTTTTTTCATCAAAACAAGCTCTTCACTCTACCCCCTCCGTTTTGCGCTCTCTCCCCCCCTATTGCAGAGGGGCTACCCGGCCAAACACGAGGTGTGCCAGTTCCACTTCACCTCCTGGCCCGAGCACGGCGTGCCCTACCACGCCACCGGCCTGCTGGCCTTCCTGCGCCGCGTCAAGGCCTCCACCCCAGCCGACGCCGGCCCCGTGGTGGTGCACTGCAGGTACGCCAGGCTGGGACCCAACCGTGTGGCCATCAGGGCTGGGGGCAACATGGGGAACAGAAGCTAGTGGCTTCAATGTCTTTGGGTGAAACAAGCGCCCCCCTGCTTTCTGCCCCTGGTCTGGGGTGATGGGAGAAACAAGCGCCCCCCTGCTTTCTGCCCCTGGTCTGGGGTGATGGCAGAAACAAGCGCCCCCCTGCTTTCTGCCCCTGGTCTGGGGTGATGGCAGAAACAAGCGCCCCCCTGCTTTTCTGCCCCTGGTCTGGGGGTGATGGCAGAAAACAAGCGCCCCCCCCTGCTTTCTGCCCCTGGTCTGGGGGTGATGGCAGAAACAAGCGCCCCCCCTGCTTTCTGCCCCTGGTCTGGGGTGATGGCAGAAACAAGCGCCCCCCTGCTTTCTGCCCCTGGTCTGGGGTGATGGCAGAAACAAGCGCCCCCCCCTGCTTTCTGCCCCTGGTCTGGGGTGATGGCAGAAACAAGCACTCCCTGCTTTCTGCCCCTGGTCTGGGGTGATGGCAGAAACAAGCGCCCCCCTGCTTTCTGCCCCTGGTCTGGGGTGCTTGCAGCGGTCGGCGGGACAGAGCGGCTTGGAGCAGAGCCCAGGGGCTTTAGAGAGCTTGTTCATTAACCGAGCAGGTTAAAGGAAGGATTAAGGGTGTCTTTTTTCAGTGTGCTTCTTTAAAAGGGGGAATATTGACTTAATATTCACTGTTGAATACATGTTGCCATTGGGGAAACAAATCGGAAGACTTATTAAAATGTTCTGAATAATTCTGAAAAAACAAATAACTCATTCGTTCCCTTAATTATATTAAAAGGTACCAAAAACGCTAACATTTTACAAATGTTTATAAAAGGTATTAAGAACAAACTCCCATGTTCTAAATGTGTGTTTTTGTTGTCCACATACATTAGCCACTTAGGTGAGGGTCCCAGTGAGCCTCCACACTGTGTTCAGAGGGGACCCGGAGGGCTCTGTATGTAATGTAACCTGTAATGTAACCTGTAATGTAACCTGTAATGTAACCGTGTGGCTCTGCTGTCTGCGGCCAGCATGGGGGCGGGCCGGACTGGCTGCTACATCGTCCTGGACGTCATGCTGGATATGGCCGAGTGCGAGGGGGTGGTGGACATCTACAACTGTGTCAAGACGTTGTGCTCCCGACGCATCAACATGATCCAGACAGAGGTGAGGGGGTCCTAGCGTCTCAGCGCCTTCCCCGCGCGGTCTGGGCAGTGTGTGGGCGTGTGTGTGTGTGTGTGTGTGTGTGTGTGTGCGTGTGTGTGTTGACAACAAAGAGCTGAGAGCTGAAAGTGTGTGCGTGGGTGCGTGCGTGCGTGTGTGTGTGTGTGTGTGTGTGTGTGTGTGTGTGTGTGTGTGTGTGTGTGTGTGTGTGTGTGTGTGTGTGTGTGTGTTACAACTGAGAGCTGATTAGTGTGTGCGTGCGTGTGTGCGTTTTCTTCTGTGTTACTGTTTACAGCTGATAAGGGCTAATGGTCTCTGGTGGGAGGAGGGTGTCAGTGAATATCTTCATTGTGGCGTGGAATACTTGGACCTCCGTTTATTACGATGGATACTTGGAAGGTTATGTTAGCTAAGTGATCAAATTATAATATATTAAATGATATATTTTTTTTTGTCATCTGGAATAGCTACAAACCAATAATCTATGTTATAATATTAATGCAGCAATGATTTTAGCAGTTGTGGCAAAGTTAACAGACCATAACATTTTAAAAAAGATACCAAAGGAAGCATAAACTATTAAATTTCATCACGCATAAGAGCCGTCTCGATAAATAATAAAATAGAAAGGGGTGTTTTCTGTGACCTGCCCTCCGTCATTGATATACTGCCACCCAACTTTCCTTTCCATTTGTCTTTGACTAATTGGCAAAGTAAGTATTTCCGCGGTAATCAGCCGTACTTTGTGATTACTGTGGAAATGCATTTTTTATAACCTACAAAGAAATTAAATGCCGTTTTGAAAACTGTGTGTGTGGGCAGCGGGTGATTCCAGCCTTTTTATAGACAATGGAAGAATCCTCTGCCTGGTAACAATGCTCAGGATTTTACGTGTTTATTGTCGGATTGTTGACATTTCTGATTACTCGTCGGAAATTAGAAACCGTAATTAAGTACAATAGTGTTCATACCAAATTGGCATTGACTAATTATCCCCCAATTACACCCAACACTTCTTTGGTTTCCTTTTCCGAATCTCCGTTGTTTCCCAGGTTTATTTTGAACACAATGGCCACCGCATTTCAGCACAAAGAAACCATATAGCTGAGCAAGGGGAGGAAGGAGCAGCTGTTGACACCGAAACCCCCATGCCATTACTTACACAGCAGCTGACGTAGCTAGCCTATCACAAAAACAACCCTTCTTATCTTCCCTTAAACCCTCCCACGAACAGGTCACCGATACGCCAGCACCTGGGCAAAGTCGACCTCACTCGACCCCCCCATCTGACGTAACCCCTCCTCGTGTTCCCCCCCCCCTCCCTCCCCCACAGGAACAGTACGTGTTCATCCACGACGCCATCCTGGAGGCGTGTCTGTGCGGCGAGACGGCCATCCCCGTCAATGAGTACGCCCTCACCTACACGGAGATGCTGAAGGTGGACTCGCAGAGCAACACCTCCCAGCTCAGAGAGGAGTTCCAGGTGGGACACCGGGACGCAAGCCCCCCTCCATCCACAACCCGGGGGTCCATGCACTTGTCCCTTCCCTGTGTCTCGTCAGTCCAATGGGTGTCACCTGTGTTGATTACTAATTCTAATCACCTGAGTTCCAACCTCTAAACAGGAAAGTGTCACGCATGGCGACTCGCTGTTACATACCATAGTCCGCTGAGAACATGGCGGGCAGCGGCGGCGGTGTCTGATCCGTTCCGTTGTCAAAAACCCTTAACCCTAATCATGGCAGATTACCGTGCTCTTTTATGGATTTGGATTAAGGCGTTTGTTGGAGTTTTCCTTGGCCTGTTTGCGGGGGCGACAGCTCTACATTGGGATCAGAGGCGTGCTCTGTTTTGATGAATTAGTGCGCTACACGCTGAACGCTGGCTCATTGATATGCGGACACAGAAGGCAGATAATCTGCGCTTGTCCATTAGTCCCAGTAGTTTATCAGTATTACTACACTCTCTTTTTTGTACACTTGTCTGGTAAAAAAATAAAACAGTCTACACGCTTTTCCATTTTAATGATGTCAACGGTCAACGACCTTTAGCGAGAGTAATTTCAACAATTCTCAGCGCCATGCATTGCAATTAACATATTTTTTTCGCTCAGCAAAATAGCGGCGCATAATTTACGACACATTGCAGGGACATAATTTACCATTTAGCAGCTGGAATGTTCTTTTCATTCTGTCACAATCGCCGGGGAGTCCTTCACGATATAAGGCAGGCCAGATAATAACTTCAATATTTTTTCGATCCCCCATTTCAATTTTCCGCAGCCCTGTAATTTGCTTATTCATAAAGCATTGGGTTGCACTAAATGTGTTTTTATCCATTTCGTCTCTGGGCGATTCTGACTGATGGCAAAGGGCTGTTGAATGTTTGATGATTAGCAGTGGGAGAAAATGTATGCTCATCATATACAGCCAGGCGGAGGAGAAGGTTTATCGCCCTTCATCGGGTTTCATTTTGGCCTTTTGCTGTCTCGTCGTTTCATTTCCCCCACTTGTCCCTCGACACTTTTGCTGAGACACTGCCTCCCAATAGCTCCCATTTTGTCCTTGCGCTCCATGCACGCACGCGCGCACACACACACACACACACACACACACACACACACACACACACACACACACACACACACACACACACACACACACACACACACACACACACACACACACACATATATACTGTACATACGTATGCAACATTCATTTGTCACTCTCTCTGCATTGCTCTCCTCTTCTCTCACCTCTTTCTCCTCTCTCTCACCGCTTTCACTCTCTCTTTCTCCCTCTCATGATTAATTTGAATTCACTATTCATTTGTTACCATGTCATTCCACCATGCTACCGATTGTATTCCTTGCATTCTTCCAAGTCCCTGAAGGAACTCCACCCCACTTTTGGTGTTTGGGGGAGACCTCTTGTGCTGTTGTGAGGCTTCAGGGTTTACTGGATGCTGTCAACTCTCTTAATTGTGATAAAATCGTAGGAGACATTAACTTGATCAATCCCTCCTTCTCTCCCTCCCTCCCTATTGCCTTCTCTCCCCTTTCTCCCTCTCCCTCCCCTTATCTCTCTTCCCTCCTCGTGTCTCTCTATCTCTCTCCCTCCTTGTCCTTCCCTATTGTCATCCCTCCCCCCTTTTCTCCTCCCTCCCTTCCTCTATCTCTCCCTGCTCACAAATTTTCACTCCCTCTCTCCTCCTCGCTCTATCAATGTGAATGTCTCCCTCTCTCTTTTTCTCTCCCCGTGTGTATCTCTCTCTCTTTCTCTCTCTCGCTCTCCCCCTCCCTCCCCCTGTCTCTCTCTCTCTCTCTCTCTCTCTCTCTCTCTCTCTCTCTCTCTCTCTCTCTCTCTCTCTCTCTCTCTCTCTCTCTCTCTCTCTCTCTCTCTCTCTCTCTCTCTCTCTCTCTCTCTCTCTCTCTCTCTCTATGTCTCTCACTATGTGTGTCTCCCTTCCTCCCCCTGTGTGTCTCTCTGTTTCTGTCTCTCTCTCCCCCGTCTCTCTCCCTCTCCCCTGTCTCTCTCTCTCTCCCTCCCTCCCCCCCCCTGTGTGTGTGTGTGTGTGTCTCTCTCTTTCCCTTTCTCCCTCCCTCCCTCTCACCTCTCTCTCTCTCTCTCTCTCTCTCTCTCTCTCTCTCTCTCTCTCTCTCTCTCTCTCTCTCTCTCTCTCTCTCTCTCTCTCTCTCTCTCTCTCTCTCCCTCCAGACCCTGAACTCGGTGACCCCCCACCTGGACGTGGAGGAGTGCAGCGTATCACTGATGCCGCGCAACCGCGAGAAGAACCGCAGCATGGACGTGCTGCCGCCCGACCGCGCCCTGGCCTTCCTGGTGGCCGGCGAGGGCGAGGGCGGCGACTACATCAACGCCGCGCTCACCGACAGCTTCCTGCGCCCGGCCGCCTTCGTGGTGACCCCCCACCCGCTGCCCGGGACCACCGGGGACTTCTGGAGGCTGGTGTACGACTACGGCTGCACCGCCGTGGTGATGTTGAACCAGCTGAACCAGTCCAACTCCGCCTGGGTGAGGCCTCGGGGAGGGAGGGGGGGGAGGAGAGAGTGAGGGGGGGAGGGAGGGGGAAGTAGAGAGGGGGGGAGAGAGAGGGACGGGGAGTGAGGGAATGGGAGAGAGAGGTAGAGAGAGAGTGGTAGGGAAAGGGGGAGAGGTAGTGAGAGGCCGGGAGAGAGACACACATTGCATGCATGTACGCACAAACACATTCACACGCGCGCACGCACACACACACACACACACACACACACACACACACACACACACACACACACACACACACACACACACACACACACACACACACACACACACACACACAGGGAGAGCCAGATAGACATGCATGTGAGTCTGTGTGACAGTTGAATCCGAGCATCTCCACGGTGCACACTGTGCATGGCAGTGAGGCTGCTGCCCCATATCTGCTCCATATCCCTCCCCCTACCCCCGCCCCCCCATCCATCCTCTCCTCTCCCCTACACTTTCACACGTGCACACGCCCCCACTCAAACTCACACTTTTTTCTCACATCCTGTCGCTGTCTCTCTCAATCTCGCACCTGCCTTTTCCTGTCTCCTCATGCCCGTGGAAGAACAGTTACTGCTGCCCCCCCCCCCCCCCATCACCCCGCCCCAGTCAGTAGCAGGCTGTCGCCCGCCTCCGTATTTCAATATTTATCTTTATATCTGCCCTCCGTGTACCCTGCTAATACTTCTTTCACGGGGACGTATAGATCCCGCCATTATTATTTTGGTTTAGTAAGCAACCGCTTGCTAACTACACCTTGGCTAACTAGCCCCTTGCTCACCAACCCTTTTGCTAACTAAACCCTTGCTAGCTAACCCTTTGCTCACCATCCCATAACTAACTAACCCTTTGCTCACCATCCCATTGCTAACCAAACCCCCAGCTAGCCCCCCCAAGTGCCCCACCATTAACGCAGTACACGTTAATGGCGGGGCATTTAGCCTGTTGAATAGTTCAAGCCGTGACCCACCACCACATGTGACTGATTTTTTACAGCCCTCTTTTCATTTTTATCACCAGCCACACATTGTTTCCCATCGTCTCCCCTTAATGTCCTCGTGGCTATCCGCAGATAAGGATCGCCATTTGGACTAATAGTGTGTTCGTCGCTATACTCGGTGCGTTATTACCTGGCTGTGCACCCCCCCGAGCCCCCTGCCTTATCGTCTGAGGAACGAGTGCGCCATGCCTGACCTCCCCCCCCTCCGCACCCTGTCTCCCCAGCCCTGCCTCCAGTACTGGCCCGAGCCCGGCCTGCAGCAGTTCGGCCCCATGACGGTGGAGCTGCTGTCTCGCACGGCCGACGACGACGTCATCATCCGCCTCTTCAGAGTCCAGAACATCATGAGGGTAGGTCCTACCCTTTGGCTTTTATTGTATATTTTTACTTTTTGGTATTTTCATGCTTCATTATAGAGTGAGATAGAGAGGAATGTATGGGAGATAGAAAGAGGGGAGGGCATCCAGAAAATTGCAGGATTTAAACCCGGGGCGCTGTGTTCAGGACTGAGCCTATATGGTGCGCGCTCTGGCCAGTGAGACCCCCAGGCGCCCCGTTCCTGTGTCTTCAGATGTGGAGTTGTTGTGGTCTTTTTGCGTTCCGTCTGCGTCCCCCCTTTGATTCCTCACACGGGGCCCTCCCGTGGTTTTACTGAAAAGGCGAGATGGTGCTCATTCTGCGTCGTCGGGCCCCGAAGCGAGGGCAAAGGAAAAATATTTTTTGGTAGAAATTGGGTGCGCATCGCTACGGTTTATGAATAAACGTTTGAATTTGCTCCTACTTATCACCTTAAGGCGGTACAGGTGTGACGACGCTTTGATCTATTCCCGCCAAAAAGGATATCAAGTATGTCAATTAAAACAAAAACGGTGATTAATTATCGCCCTTTCTCTCTACGGTAACTGCTGTCAGATGGGTATATAACCGACCGTACCTTCGTTTGTAAAAATACGGTAAATGATTCACACGCGTTTTGGCTGCCATTATCCTGAGATGACGGCTACCTCGGGTAAGAGTAAGAGTAATCTTACCATAGATCTGAGAGGGTTTTCAGAAGGATCAACACAGCTCCAATTAATCTCTTCCAATGTGACCAACAGCACGACATTGATGTCAGGGAGGCCTCTTTATCAACGTGATGCTTTTATTATAGCGCTCCTCAAACAACCTTGCAGACAGCACTTTCCGGCACTTAAAAATCAAATTAACGGTTACGCTTCGCTCGCCACTGGAAATTGTCAATGGGGAAGATAAACATACTTGCTCAATACTTAGTATAATGTTTTGATGTGTTTGTGTGTGTGTGTGTGTGTGTGTGTGTGTGTGTGTGTGTGTGTGTGTGTGTGTGTGTGTGTGTGTGTGTGTGGTGTGTGTGTGTGTGTGTGTGTGTGTGTGTCTGTGTCTGTGTCTGTGTGCGTGTGTGCACATTGAAGCAGGCGTGATGTGCGTGTGCATTGCAACTTGACCTGTGATTGAAAAGCTTGGCGATTGTAGCATAGCGATGTAGCCTAGCACGTTCCCCTGTGCTGTGGTGTGTGTGACACTAGCGTGCGACAGCCCCAGACGCCCCACCATCACCCCTGGGAGACCCCTAGGCGTGAGCCTGTCTCCCGTAGCACCTCCTAGTTAGCCCTGACACCATGTCCTTGACAAGAAGCCGCCCTTAGCTGACAAACAGCCCACCCCCTCCCACCCTCAAGCTGTTTGCCTCTTCAACCCCCTTGCCCCCCCCCCCCCCCCCACCCCAAACCATCCCCGACACCTCCCATTACCTCACCGTCACGTTAGCCGAATGCTACCCCGTTAGCGTCCCTCCATCACCCCCTATCCTTTCCGCCCCATTAACCCCCTCCGCGGCTCAAACAAAGCAAACAACATAACGCCATGTCGGCCACTCTGCCTCCCCGTGACCCCCTCCACCCCCCACGCCCCGCCCCGCACCACCTCCTCCTCCGCAGGACGCCCGGCCGAAGCAGACAGACGGCTCAGAGCAGGACAACAGTGGCCGCGGGCCCCCGAAGGTATTATCTATCTCAGTATAGTGGGTGAAGGTGGCGAGGCGTAGCGTCACATAGCATAGCCCACCCGGCATAGGGAGCTACTTTCTTCCCTCTCACGGAAACATCAACATCGGATCCCCCCCGCCACCGGGGGCCCCGGGGTTACACTCGGCGGGGCCCGCAGGCGGCACGTCAACATCGGATCCTGGCCGACAGCTGTCATGGCTGCCGGCCTGGAGGACCACGACAGAGAGCCCCAGCCCCCCTCTCATTCCTGTGTTTGTTCCTCTCTGTTTGTGACGGTGTCGCCGCCCAGCTCCAGGAAGGACAGCTGGTGGTGCGCCACTTCCAGTTCCTGCGCTGGTCCCCGTACCGCGACGTGCCCGACTCCAAGAAGGCCTTCATCAGCCTGCTGGCCCAGGTGCACAACTGGCAGCTGGAGTGCGGGGAGGGCCGCACCATTGTGCACTGCCTGTGGGTACCACACACACACACACACACACACACACACACACACACACACACACACACACACACACACACACACACACACACACACACACACACACACACACACACACACACACACACGCACGCATGCGCACATGCACGCATGACGCGCGCACACGCATGCACACGCACGCACACATATACGCGCAGACAAACACACATGCAGACATGCACGCAAGGCACACACACGCAAGCACACGCACAAACATACATGCACACACTCACACACACATATATACACAAACATACATATACGCACAGACACATACACATAAACACACATACATAAACATACACATACACCTACACAAACACACATACACATAAACTCACATAAACACACATACACATAAACACACAAACACACACACCCACCCACACACACACACACACACACACACACACACACACACACACACACACACACACACACACACACACACACACACACACACACACACACACACACACACACACACACACACACACACACACGCAGGCACGCACGCATGCACACGCACACTCTCTCTCACACACACGCACACACACACTCTCTCTCACACACACGCACGCACGCACACACACGCACGCACACACACACACAATGCTCCCTGACTCATAGTGCACGGCTCAGCGCCGATGGGTTCTGACAGGCTATCAGAGCCGGCGCTGTCACAGTTCGGATCCCACGGTGAGCTGTTGTTTTTTTTTCCTCCTTTTATTTTTTTTTGTGGAACACAATCTTTCAAAGTCTAGAGCAGGAAGCCGTCATCCATGCAGGTTGGGTGTAGCTCCGAAGTCCCTATGGGGCCTACGGGTTCATAAAGTTCAGCTGAACACAAAGTATCTGTAGGGGGGATGGTGGGGGGGGGGGGGTGGTGTTGGTGGTGGGAAAGGAGCCTCCACCTACAGAACACGGCCGCGGCTGCTCTTGATGTGGGCCGGTCGGTCAAGCAGCATGCCCGACATTTCCATCTCTGATCCAAGCCCTCCGTTACCCCCCCTGTGTGTTAATGGGAGCCCCCCTCAAGTACTCTCCTTTCAAGTCTGTGTGCCAGTTGGCCTTTTTCTCACAGAGCAAGCATGATCTAAACTCAAGCTGTGACACCGTTGGTCCCGCGTTGCACAATCCTCCTCCCCCTCCTCCTCCTCTTCCTCCTCCTCCCCCTCTTTCTTGTCTGCCCTGGGCTAGTTCGCTAAGGGCCCTTTTAAATATTTGCACTTTGTCTGGTATTATAATACTATCATCCTTTTTATCTTTATATCTGTCTTATTCTTTCATTTTATTTTTAGCTAAAGCTATGATGGCAATATCTTTTTTGTCCCTTTTTTGTTTTTTACCCACATAATGAATAAACGTTATGCTCTGACAAAGAAAGGGGAAATAATCCAGTATCTGTAGGCCTGTAACAAGCCTGCCTAATCCTTTCATTAGGCCTGAATTCAATGACTGGTTGGCCTACCTGTCTGTCTACCTCCCTCCCTCGGCCACCGGCCTCCTCTCTGCCTGTGAACTCATTGAGCATGTCCAGAGTCTTCCACAAGCCTAGAAAGACCTCACGCTAAAGCTAGCGAGCTATTCATGTGTCTCGTGGGAGTGGCTTTGAAGAGAGGGCTGGTATTTTGTTCAGTTGGGTACTTTCTAAATCTAGCTTTCTCTGGCTTGCTTCTCTAAATTTCCTTCCCTTGCTTCAGTCTTAAATCATTACAAACTTCTACCAAACTGGCTCATATCTTCCAAGTGTTGGTCCTTGGAGATACATAAAGTCATACAAACCATATGGGGTACCCTTCCATGAAAGTATAAATGAAACGGGGATGGAAATGACAAGATCCTTGATCTCTCTCTCTCCCTCCCTCCCCCTCTCTCCCCCTCCCTCCCTCCCTCGCTCCGTGGCGTAGGAACGGTGGCGGTCGGAGCGGGACGTTCTGCGCCTGCACCATGATCCTGGAGATGATCCGCCACCACAGCGTAGTGGACGCCTTCTTCGCGGCCAAGACCCTGCGCAACTCCAAGCCCAACATGGTGGAGACGATGGTGAGGAGGGGAGAGCGGACCCCCGGTTTTCTGTTGGCTAAACACTTAATTAACATTAGTTAATGCAGTGATAAGGGTTAAATAACAATTAACCAAAGGTGTGATAATCCTTCACTGTTTACTAATGGTAAACGGGGAATGATTAAGGGGACGGGGTTCATGTTTACTAAGCTAACCTAACCCCTCTGCTGGTGATGTACACTTGTGCTTATTACTGCCTAAAATCCTCTGAGTCAATGTTTAATTAATGGAGCCTTGTTGTAAAGGGGTACCTCGTCATTCTCCTCTCGCTCCGGTCCCGACCTGAAAGCTTATATTTTGATTTGGTTGCTTCCTGTTTCCAGGAGCAGTACCGTTTCTGCTACGAACTGGCCTTGGAGTACCTGGATTGCCTGGAAGTCAGATAACACACACACCCCCATCGCCTGTTGTGACTCCAGGAGAACGAGCTGGACCCTGGGGTAGTCGTGGTGGTGGTGGTGGTGCTGGTGGTGGTCATGATGGTGGTGCCGGTGATGGTGATGGTGGTGGTGGTGGCGTTGGCGTGTGGGTTAGGGGCCTCCCAGCACTTTTAACCCCGGCCCCTTTGGTTCCGCGGGCGCAGCGTTGGGGTCACACTCTTGGAGGGTTCCCAGCATTAAGGACGCTACGAAACAGAGAGGCTTGCTGGACAACCTTGTAACATACTAACACGGCATCCCTCTCGCTCATCCCCCCCCCCCGCATTCTCCGCCAAACTGATACCGTTAACGTTTTGTTTGTTTTATCGTGCGCCACTTATCGTTTGCCAAAACCAAGAGGACCTACATGGGAGCAGTGTGAAACTGGTCACCGGCCAAAATGATCCTTCATTTTTTCATTCATTTTTCTTTAATGGCTGCCCGACGAAAAACACAACAAAACAACGGATTCCGATCCACAGTGCTCCGATACATCCTGCCTTACTACTACGAAGAGGAAGCCGGTCGGACAATGGACGCTAACGTAAGGGGAAGACAAAAAAAAAATGCCATTGGGTGATACGTGTGTGTGTGTTGTGGTTCCTTTTTCGGTTATACTACTGTAAACGGTGCGCTGTACCCGGCAGTGAACACCTTTCTGTACTGCTGTACTTTACTGCACTGGTGGTGGTGGTGGTGGAGGTGTGTGGTGGTGGTGTTGGTGGTGGTGCTGCTCTGCAATCGAGGGCCGGTGCTTTTCAGGGAGGTCGGAGGCGAGAGAGGAAGGGGGCAAGAGTTCACCCTCAGGTGAAGTTTACAGGCAAAATGAGGTGACAGCCGCATTCGCTACGGACATTCTTGTACAGTGGACCTGTGTCTCGTTCGTCGAGTTCCCTTTTATTTATCAGTTGTGTAAATATGTTCTGTTATTTTAGGCCCGTTTCTGTTGTGACCCTCTTTCCGATGTGTTCCCTTGTTTGTTCACTTCTGTTTGATTATTTGTACGTTTTTCCCTCCTCTCTGAGCTGTTTATAGATGTCGTCACCTTATCTCTGTGTGCCAATACATTCTCTCTGTGTCTGTGAAGAAAATTAATTGCTAAATAAACGGGGGAGGGGGGGGGGGGGAAGTCCAGCATCTGCATGCTAGTCTTAAGTGTTCCATTGCGGTGTGGTGACCCCCCCCCCCCCCCAACCCCCCTCCCTTTACCCGACCCACACTCCCCCCCCCGACCCCCCCTGTGGTTGGTTCCAGTGAGGTGGGGGTCCTGCTATGTGAATCTCTCCGAATAATCAGAGAGCGCTGTAAAAGAATAACAAAATGTATTGCTGTGAAAAAAATATAGTGATCACATTCACCCGAGCCAGTTGCTTTCTAAATTTGTATTTATTCAATGTGTTTGATTTTCTATATAGTGTATAAAATTAAAAGAAATAATAAAGATATCTATATATGTACATATATATATAGATTATCCTGTTGCTTAACAATCGCGTCTGTTTTTATTACACATCTCTGAGCGTGGTGCGAGGGAGACTGTCCTTTTGTGGGGGGGGGACAGATTTTCTGGGGAGATTGGTGGTGGAAAGGTTGATTGGTTTGTTTGTAGCGTGGAAACCAGTTATCGCCTATTACAACCACCCCCCCCCCCAAAAAAATTGACACTGTTCCATTTTCCTGTGACCTATGATTTCATACTTCTTATCTTTTAATTAGCAACTTAAATTAACTATTTTAATTTATTTATTTCTGTACAGCCTCGCAGTGTCCATAATTGGAGTGGCCTGGCGATGTATGGATGCGAAGTCCGTCTCACTTTGTCTGCGTACAGGTGATGTCTGTAATCTCTCTGAGGCTGATAAGATGTGCTCTTCATTTGTTCTGTCTTTTTCCATCCAGCGTCTCATCTTCACCAACCCGGGGTCTAAAACACCGCCTTCCCCTCCCATGCTAACCACCTGCGCTCCCTGTCGTTCGACTTCGGCACAAAAGAAACCCCTTGGGACAATAACGTTACGCCTTTGAGGTCAAAGGTAACTTATCGGGGGGGGTTGTTTAGATATTGACCAAATGTACAGCGAAGAAAAAGGCTTTCTCCGTGATGTCTTCACAGCTAATAAATCTTACGACGCATATGCTGAGGCGATGAATAGCAGAATACCGTGTCATTCGGTGTGAAACACAATTGCCATTGTGTTCACCCTATAAAGACGAAAAACACACAAAACGCGGGCAGGAGGCCCTACATCTGCTTCAGGGAGATAACAGAAGCCTGGGGGTCTATTCTGCATTGTGTTTGTTGGCCTTAAAGGGAGCGTAAACCACTCCGGACTAATGTTTCTAATTACTCCAGGGGCCTTTGTTCAGGAAGGTGTGGGGAGGGTTTAGCTGTCGGGTCGTCTGAGTTGGTACAGCAATAAAAAAAATAAAAATAAATCGTAGGAACGATTAAATTGCAAGGTATCAAGGGATGCGTATCTACATTTTAAGAATTCATGGCAGGCTTTTGTCGAGCATTATCAGTTACGCACGCACACACTCACAGTCACGCACACACACACACACACAGACGCGCACACACACACACACACACACACACACACACACACACACACACACACACACACACACACACACACACACACACACACACGTTGATGCGTCTTAAGTAATGGCCAAACAGAGTACAGAACAGCACAAAGGATGGCATCTCTTCGACAACCTCAATTCCACAACAGCTGTGGATCAATCTTTCATGTTTTGTTATTCTCTGAATCCTCCAACAGCAAGATAACAACCGCAATTTTGTAATTGCGGGGCCTCGTTTGGCATTCTGAAATTGCAGCGCAGCCACGTGTCTCTACAGGGAGGAGGATGGGACCAGGTAGTCTGGGCTGCTCTACTGTAAGCCTGCGCGTTGGTGGTGGCGCTGGAGGACCCCAGCACGCCGCCGCCGCCACCACCAGCATAACCAATCAGCTCGCTCGGGGAGACAGCTGGCACTGGAGGAAGCCCACTGTATGCACAAAGTCCTCTGGGGTGCTCGGCAGGCAACCCGCTAGAACCTCCTTATCGCTCCTACACAGACCCGCAACATTTCAGATTCTTCAAATGTCAGCAACTGGATCCGGGTGTCCGGGAGGGGACGGGGGAGGGTGGGGGGGGGCGATGGTGATTGACAGATAGTGGAGCGGGGCGAGGGGAGGGGGGGGGGGGCCTTGGCCCAGTTCCCTAGCTAGCAGCTGAAGAGCGTGGCAACGTATATATATATATATAAGGCTGCCGCTCCCTACAGCGAGTCCTGCTGATCGTCACGATAAACACCATAAGGTCGGTGTAATAGCTTCTTCGCACTTGACACTAACTCCACAGTATGGGGGTTGGACTCTGCAGCGTCGGACGAGTCGGTCTCCACGCATGCTAAGCATAGCGCCCGCTTCCCTGTGACTGATCCAATTAAAGCTCCTTCCATATGGACACGTCACACCTTTTGTCCTGACTTTGCAGCCAGCAGAATGTAATTACTAATCACTTTTTAGTGGGAGAGTTCCTCTTTCAATCCACGTATTTGTCTGGGGGTCGCTCCTTTAAGGCGCAGACTGTATACAAACAGTCCCTTGTGTAACTTCCCCCGCATGGGGAATTCGCAGTCTGTCGAGCTGCCAGAAGCTAAAGGATGAATAGAGCGCCATAAAGGAGGGATGCTGACAGCAATGTATGCAGAGGAATAACGGTTTACTTACAATTTAATCTGGAACATCACAACATAAAGCGGGGGGGGATTGTATTTCCTCTGCTAGTTTGAAGGGTACTTTAAACTTAATATGTAGGTTTTTTGGAGTACCCGTGTCTAGGTTCCTCTCTTTTAACTTTTAAGTGTGCCTCAGTTAATAGACTGGAGACAGCAGTTGCTTCTAAGAGGTTTGGCTTGCAGCTCGTCATCAATTTCTTGAATATATGACAATCCAATAAGATCAAACAGACCATAAAAAAGGCAAATTGCAGAGAAAGGGCAACAGCTCATCAACTTCCAAGTGAATTAATCATTTGTCTCCGGTTGCGTCCCTGTATGCCTGGCTTTGTGGCAGGTGCACATGATTAGCAATAATGGAAAAAGGGAACAGGAAAGCTTGACATTGGCTAATGGTATTTTCAACAGTCGTAATGCTATTATTATTTCACAAAATATGAGACAACGCTTGAAAAAAACTCACAACCCAAAAAGGTTTGATCCAGTACACCAAGCCAAGTGCATGGATGTTCTTCCCATAGTGTTCAGTGTGTTTGCTGTGTGAAAGGCCATTAAATCAGCAATGATGGCTTCTGGCAGTGGTGCCAAAGGGTGAGATATGTGGAGGTTAGGAGGGGAGAGAGATATAGGTAATGACTGGTGCAATCTTACGAGGTGCAGAAAGGTAAGAACCAGTGCTGAGGGCAAGTTGATAATGACCTAGCATTATCCTGAAGGGTTGCTGTCCATTAATGTCCAAAATATGACCTTGCTTCTTCTTTCCCACTTTGGTGGGAAACTAGGTGTGCTCAAGTGAAGCAAGCAAACCCCACACAGCACAAAAATGTGTCAATCTAAGCACGATGATTTGCAATGTCTCTGCGGCTGCTGCTTAATGTCTTGTTATGACAACCAAAAAAACCAGCTGCCTCCGTGTTGGCGGGTGTAGTCGGAGGCATTTCTAAATCCCCTGTGGTCGTAAGAAGTGTTGACGACACTTCTTCCTAAGAAAATCCCTTTGAATAACTCTTGAAATCTGAAAATGACGCACCGATCAAATAGCAGTGAACGGAGAGTTGCCAAGGTTTCAAGATGCCATTCCTCTCCCCCATCACTCTCCTCCTTGGCAAATTCTTATCCTGCGTGACAGCGTTTTTGGGCCGGGGTGGCTATTTGCCCAGTGACTGGGAGACGAATGACCCTTTATGCAGCCAGACGGAGATTAATGCCCGCTGTTGAGGACCTGTTACGAATGCCTACATCTATTGACGTGGACGAGTACCAAGATTGATGCACACTCATTATTTTTTTTTCCAAGGTGTTACTTTGCGTGTAAACAAATCATATATTTCATAAAGCTACTTTTTTTAGAGCCGGTGTGCACACAGGGATGTATTTTTGGAGCGATAAGGAGAAAGTGCATGTGGCCCGGAGGGGGACGCCTACACAGAGAGCTCAGCCACCATCGTCCGTTTGCCAGAGTTTGGCCTCTTTTGTCCGGCCGATCCGGGCACGATGTGATCCCTCTGGTTCTCTACTTTAATATCGCCAGCTAGTGTCCCACCTCCTAAGCCACCTCCCGCCCCCACCTCCCCATCCAGCCCTTGTCACGTCGTTGCTCTTCAGGAATGGCCGTTTTGATTTAAGCTTCATATACAGCGTTTGACACAGATAACGCTGTGATATAAAGTACTAGCCTTCGTCTCCTCAGGTGGACTATAGGGTCTCTGTAGACGCTTCAGGGTCCGTCTATAGTGGAGAAGGCCAGGTGGTGGAGGAGCCTACGCTCAGGTGAGTTTGGAGGCTGTAAGGACTTTGACTCTACAGTATGTTTCAATCGTTACGGGACCCCAAACCTTAGCATTTTTTTATTAGCAAGTAGATGTGGTGCTCTACGCACAACGGAAGCCTGTCAGAAAATAACTGGTGCTGCAGTCTGCTGGTTTAATCCATTAAAGGGAAATTGGTTGTTGATCAAAATTCTTTATTGACACATGTGCAAAGGTTAGCAAACAAATGTACATCAGGTCAAAAGGATAACACAAAAAAGCCCATAGGTTTATTTTCATTGTGGTCTCTTGATGAGTTGAACGCAACCCAGTAACTGTGGACTCCCCCGGCGGCCCATAGAGCGGCCTTACAGTAGGACATGTTTCACAGGAGTGTCACGTGTAGGTTTTTTTTGAAGGCTCACTCCTGTCTCCGCCTTGCCACCGCAAAATCGATTATCGAATTGGAGTCATTCGGTTCGGCCCTAATGCAATGAGGCGTCTTGGTGTCCCGACATGACACGAAGCACCCGATGTGTTCTCCCCAGTGCGACCGGGGAATGAAATGCCGCCGGTCGCACTTCATCTTCCCCTCGGTCCCTGCCCACCAAAAAATAGCTGTGAACCAATCTAGTACGCAGACAGAAAAATCCATAGCCAATCACCTTGCAATGACATAAGGCTGTGCGCTAAGTTTCCCCCCCGGGACGGAAAAAAACCCTTGCAAATTCTGACCTATTGCCAGGCAAGCTTTTACTTACCCCGGCAGAGCTGTTAGGAAGGAGGCTTTGTCCAGCGTTCTGGCGGGCTTCCACGACGGAGACTCGTGAGTGCATCCATTTCCTTGGCCAGGGGTCTCCCGAGTGGAGCCACTAATGAAACTTACTGCACAGATGGACCGGGGGACGCTTAGCGGAGGACGGGTCACCCCCGGTACAATTTTGAAGAGTGTTGAGGTTAACCCGGCCTTAAGCGATCAAAAGAGATCTGGAAACGGAAATCAATGGCGACATGTTCATTTCACACTCATTACCAGCAGCCCCTTAATTTATTGGCGGGATCAAAGCCACGTTGCTGAGGTTCATCAGTACCACACGCGCGTACACAGGGTGTTATATCTCTGCTAACGCTTATGTTAGCGGGACGCCTGTTTGAGTGGGATCGTTTGGTGATAAGTCATTTTAAAACCCGCCTTAGCACTTTGATAAAGTTTGCTTTGCTTTGTGTCAAGGTATTTGTGTGTATGTGTGGGATATCTGTAGAGGTAGATAACGAATAAGTAGGACATAAGTACTTTTCTTCTGCTACACGGCTGTGAAAGATGGTGGAAATGTATGATGGTCGGTTGGCTAGGCCTCGAGAGCAATGGGAAAATTAGTTTATTTGGTTTTCCACTTCTTTTATCGTTCTCTATTGATCGATGTTGTTTATCAAAACACACATTTGTAGTAGCAGTAGCTTATCAGCAACCTTGTTTAATGCAATGGTATCATTTTGAAGCAACAATCCGAGCTGTGTGGAGTTGATTCATCATTATCTACTGGTAGAAAATAAGTGGCATGCCTGATTAATCGATTTCCTTTTTCAGACAGTTTATATTAATATCTCAGACTTGTGTGAATCACCGGATTATTTTGTAGTATGTCAGTATTAAAGGAGCCAGGCACCCCTTTCCTGGCTCATGAATTTGGTTTGTTGTCTGATAATCTGCATCACACCTAGCAAGTCAACGTATTTCGTGTGAACAGTACAGAGCTGTACGCTTTTTCCTCTCGCTCTCCCTCTGTCAGCTACAGCATATATATATATATCTGTTTACATGCTGCCAAATTTTCAAAATGGTTCAGTCATCGGCTTTACGTATTTGTAGCTATAAACGGTTAATGGACTATGCATGCCTACTCTTTAACAGTCAAACTCTAAGGAGGAGCGATACCCAGTCCCTCCTGTGGACGAAGAGGGAGAGGACACTACAGGGGCCACCTCTTCAAGGAGCAGGACCGCTGGCAGCAGTGGCAGCCGATCACATGTCACGCATCACAAGACCCACCTCATTGTACTGAAACCGATGCCTCGAGTTACCAATTTAATGAAAAACCCTGGCTTCCTACAGTGCTGTTGGACTTCCTCTTTCTCATACTATTAAGGCGCCATAAAAAGCCAAAGCCAAAATCCCACAGGTGGCATTCTCATCCTGAGGACTCTGGAATCGCCTCCGACCTTAAGCGGTGGTTGATTGGTCGGATTTACTGTGGTTTTTATACAGTGCTTGTCTCCCTGGGCTTGCCTGCGATAGGCCTAATAGTGGCCCAAAAGCACCCCAGCTCAGGGGCCTCTGACAGCTTAGAGCGACCCTGTTTGTATGTGTGTGTCAATGTGTCCAGCTGTCTGTCTGTCTGTCTGTCTGTCTGTCTGTCTGTCTGTGTAGGGGCAGGGATTGTCTCTCAAGTAAATTGGTGACATCAGAAGCTAATTAGCTCAGCGGCTGCCTGGGCCCTGCTTGAGGGGCAAAAGTGCACTAATATGCCCCAGCGCAGGCTCTTATTCCTGTTCTGATAATCACGCTGGTACACTAGTTCATTAAAACCCTCCCTTAATGAGTCACACGCTTTGGACTTGCCCTGGGCCACACCAATTAGTTTGTGTGTTGGCTAGCGATGGCTCCTTGTAAAGGGGCCCCAGAGTGGCCAAGGAGATCTGAGGCTCAGACACAATTGAGCGATAAACAGGAGTCATACAGGGGTTGTGAAAAAACCCCAGAACATAGTCCATTTGGTTTTTATTTTTCTCTCCCACTCACTATATTTATATTTTGGCACCACAGCGAGATGTTTTGAGTCATGAGCCGACAATATAAATTTTATACTCTACCGAAGTGCCGATAAAGAGATACATGCAGGCGGATTACACACACACACACACACACACACACACACACACACACACACACACACACACACACACACACACACACACACACACACACACACACACACACACACACACACACACACACACACACACAAGCAGATAACTATCTGGCAATTCACAAATTGAATGTGAAAAAAACATTTGAACTTCACTTGAACTTGTTTCCCAACCTGTTCCCAGATTGTTCTCAATATGCCCAGAAACCCAGAAAATCCTTGATATACTTCCATTGTAGTTTGTATGTGTGTGTGTATGTGTTTGTGCGTCTGTGTGTGTATTTCTTTTTCTTCTTTCACCAAATACAACCAAATGTATTATAGGTTGTCACAAACCAGAGCTTATTCAGGAACCATCACATATAAAGTTGTGTCCCTGGTTGTGATGAACTCTTTCAATACAGCAGACCGTGACAATAAATCACCTGGGTAATTGGATGACACCAAACAGTATAAGCACTAAGGAAAAAATGGATAAAGGGTTATGTTATCAGACAAGAGACCAAGAATAGCCATAATAGAGAGTTGTTGTTCTTTGTCTGATTGTTTGATTGTGGGGCTGGAAGCAGGACATTGTGTTTGGTTATGCTGTATATGCCGAGGGCCAGTTGGATCCTTAGGCACCTTTTTGTAGAAGACAAGCAAGCTAGCAAACAATCGTGAATCACAGAAACGGCCGCCAGATTTATATTCAACCAATTCAGGAGTAAAATGTTCCCCACAAGAAAACGGAAAAAGACATCTTGGCTCTGCGTCGGTTCAATCAAAGCGGGACTCTCGCTTCTGTTGGAATTGCCGGCGGGCATCTGGCGAGCTGGCTTTTTTAAATATTCATCTTTATTGGACTATCTGAGCGTGCTATCTCGCCACCGCAGGGTTTGTGTGTTTCCCTATATTATCAGCGGAGCTGGAGTCCATTGGTCACATACTGGTCCAAACCCAGGGAGGATTTGGACGCTTCGAATGCTTAACCCCGCTCCTTCCCCCCCTCCCCACACCCGCACCATCCCCCCCCCCCCACCAACTCCTCATGAGTTTCTTTCAAGCACGTGTCAGTAGCAGAAGGGTGTGAAATCAGAACAGAGTTGGAGAGGAGTGGGAGTGAATAGGGATTGAATTAGACCTGCCCCAACATGCACACTCACACACACACACACACATACGTACACACACACACGTACACGCACACACGTACACACACGTACACACACACGTACACACACACACACACACACACACACACACACACACACACACACACACACACACACACACACACACACACGTACACACACACACACACACACAACACACACACACCACACACACACACACACACACACACACACACACACATCAATTCTCTAGCCCCTCAATTCTCTAGCCTCTCCAGCCTGCCAGTGGCAGTGGTGTCATTTTATGAAAGAAGGCATTCAAATATATAGATGATAAATTAGGCCATAGCCAAAGGGATGCAATGAGTAGGTGACTGAGGGCTCAAGGACACAAAACAAGTGAGCTACAGACCTGGGGTCTCTTTTATATCAAAGAGGGTCTGAAGACATATATACCATATGGCTCGGGTTTTCGAGCCATCAGAACTGGCTAGTGTATTCGAGCTTACGGATTGGCTGGGGTTTTCAGCAATCTGATTGCCTTTGGTTTTGGAGCGATCGGATGGGCTGGGGTTTTCAACTGATCTGATCGTCTGGGGTTTTTTAAGCGATCATTGAGTATTTTGGTGTATTTTAGCCATATCTCAACGATGTGCTACATCTCGCTCTGTGTCAGCACACCAAACATTTCTCTAAGCAGTCCACAGCCCTGCGTATCAAGCTTCTTCAGTCAAACGACCGCGGCCCTGTTGTGTACGATCCTCACACCAAACCATCGCCAGACTCAGTTGGGGGTCCGGCCCCCTCAGGGAGTGACCGCCGTCCCCATGCGGTTGGCAAGGCAACGCGACTCTCGGAAACCATGGGTGTGATGGAGATCCGTGTAGACAGAGATGGTGGTGCCGTCCAAGGAGCTGACGCTGGTTCCTGTGACGTCCGTGATGATGGTGAGCCAGAGTGCAGTATGCCTGGGGGAAGACTGTCATCCCCCCCCATGGAGTCGTGACTGAACAGGGTGACGTTGCCGTGGGGGGCCCAGTCAGCCAGCTAGCGTGAAGGGCTGGCCCCGTCTCCATCATGGCTTCGGATGGTGCTTGGGTCGGGGCGTTGGCTCCTCTTGAAGTGGGGTGGCCTCGGTTTGGCCTGGTACTCTCCCGGACGCCGAATTCTCCCCCTTTGAAGAATGTCTGGGCTTCTTGCTCGCCATGTCTCCCTGCAGCACAACCAGGCTGTACTTTCAGGGGGGGGCGTCTGCGGATAAAAGTCTGTGTCCCCATGTCCCCCCCATCAATTTTCTCTCATTCCACGCCCGGCGCTCCAATGCAATTATTTAGAAACTCAAAGGGAAGAGGCGAAATGAGTCTGGAGGGGCCTATTGTGTGGTGTGTATGATTCAGAATCTGTATCCCTGAGTTTGTGTGTGTCTGTGTGTGTGTGTGTGTGTGTGTGTGAGGGCGGGGGGATTGAGGAGTGTGTGTACGTGCCGGGAGGTTCCAAACAGCAGCAATGATGGTCTGAAAAAGTGCCTTAATGCGGAAGTGAATAAACCTGGTTTCTCCT
Organism: Melanogrammus aeglefinus; assembly: GCA_900291075.1. Classification (NCBI taxonomy): domain Eukaryota; kingdom Metazoa; phylum Chordata; class Actinopteri; order Gadiformes; family Gadidae; genus Melanogrammus; species Melanogrammus aeglefinus. The sequence goes on along the minus strand of OLKM01001979.1, from coordinate 51,648 downwards.
TGAATGCGAGTCAAAGGGGAACTGTATCCCGTAGTACACTGCCAATAATGTTTCCAACGTTCGATCGGGGTCTTAACAGCTCTCAAAAATGTTTTGCTCTGAGAAATGTGAGAAAAGGGTTGATTGACAGGTCTCAGTCAAGAGACAACTCTGCAGGATCAAGAGATTCACGCGTGTTTTTTTTATTGTTTTGTTTTCCTGGCTATATGCTCAGTGGTAAACGGAGGCAGCCCGCAACCTTCAATGTGGAAAGGACAGAAAAGGATTGCTTTGTAATTAGTTCGTTTTTGCAAATGTCTATATCAAGGGTACCCTGCCGATTTACAGGACTAAAAACAACTACAAGTAGGGTTGGAATTTTGTGTGTAAATCCAACACGATGTAAACCCAGTTTATCCAGAAATGTCCTAGTGATATATGTCATAGATTGTCGTAGTCATAGTCTCAGTTCATAGATTCAACAACTAATTGCATTAAATGGTGATACATTTTTTACTTCTCCCTGCAGTAGATTTTAAAGCATGAAATTCAGTTGTCAGGTACAATATACCAACTTTGGATAACAGGGAGCACTTTACAATCAGATATCTTGACCCATAGTGTAGGCCACCTAGCCTTGGTATTTATTCAACTGCATGTCGCTCCGATTGACTTTTTTTTATCACGCTGGATACACAAGGTGTCTAGTCAAAAACCCTGGCTTCTAGTTTATTCCGGGTTGTATTGATGGTTACAAACATGTAAATCGTGCTTCGCTGTCCTGATACACCACCCACATAAATGAGGCAGGTAACTGAGGAACTGACATATTTAGTTTGTGTGTGTGTGTCGTCGTGTCGGCGCGTTTGTGTGTGTTTGAAGTGAACAGACGTCACCTGTTTCTTGGTTTGCCTTGTCCCCAGCCGAAGCTGTTCCCGGAAATGTACCCGTTTTTAAAAATTAGGATTTTTAAATGATATTCATTAGATTTTTGAAATGGCAGAGAATTGTAGCTTCCTAATGAATATTAATTTGGAGACAGTTTTGTAATTAGTTTTTGTGTCTCTCTGATAGGCTGTGTGACGCGGACCTCGCTACACGGGGTATTTGTCGGCTTTATGCCATAAGCCAGGCTCTGGCGATCGTGGTGAACAATGTAGGACCATCAATACCATTGCAGAACGATTCCCTACTTGAGTTGCTGCTTTGGCTTGTCTCCCCGTGATTGATTGTGTGTGTGCGTGCGTGCGTGTAAGAATATCGTATCTAAAAGCCTATCGTAATTGGCAAACAGCTTTTGCTTTATTTAGTAAACTGACTTATTTTTGCCTTTTATCTAAAGTGACTTCAGGAGAAGGCCATTAATGAGCAGGCCATTAATGAGCAGGCCGGAGGAGATAGGCATCTTGCCAAACAATGCTCACAGAACCATCGCCATAGTCAGTGGGGATTGAACCCAGACCCATTTGGCTGGGAGTCAAACCTCACTATATACTCCTGCACTCCTGCCCCCTTGGATTAATCAGCTTTTTCCATTTGGTAAACGACTGTCTTCATCACACCTCTCATTTCTTGCATGCTATTGGAGTGTTGCAAACAACTCTCAGGTAAAGCAACTACAAGATTTCAACCAACATTTAAGCAAGGTGAGCTGTAGCCTTTGAGCCTTTGTCGGTCAGTGAGTGGATAGGCCACTGTATCGGGATTTTCTGGACTCTGAGAAGGAGGGACTAGGGAACACATCAGTGGTTCTGCAGTGAACCCTTATCCACTTGATTGCCTCCCCCCCCCCCCCCCCTTGTCTTTATGGATGTTTCTCCAGCCTGGTCTCTTCCCAGCTTTGGTCTGAGGGCAGTGCAGGGTTGTCTGTGGAAAATGTATACTTAAAAAAAATTCATTAAGGTTATATGAATATACTGTGTATACAAACCTCATCACTCTGATTTGTGGCTTGCAACCGGTGGGATATGTGATTGCAGGGAGATTTCCTCCTATCCGTCTCTAGCAACCATCCGGTTCCCAGCCCCTCGGCTGCCAATGATGGGGCCTTCGGAGGAGAATAGAGATGGCTGCTTATCTGGGCTCTTCCACTGGTTCCGGCAAGGCAAACAGAAGAAGTGTCTTGATCAAACCAGGAGACCAGGCTCTCTCATCCAAGTTGGTCTGTGCCGAACTAGTGGGGGTAAAACAATAAGGGAGAATGTGACATCAAAACAAGATTCGAGTAATGTGATGTGAAATAACTATTTAGTTTTTTGGTTTGTGGGTAAGATATCAAATACCAAAAAAATCCCACTTTTTCCTGGTTTGAAGACATAGTTGATACTAGCTTTGTAGTTTTGTTTGTTTTTCGTTGTCTCACTTCAAGTGAACGACGTCACCGTTGTGCAAAGGGGAAGATGTTCTCTGGTGCTCACTCTGGGCTATGAGCAAAACCTAAAGTTACGACGCATCTCTTTAAAAACTTCAATGAATCAAAACCTTAACGGCCCGCTGACGTCTCTTCATTCTCTGGCTGAGCCAATGGCAGAGAGCGAGGAGAGGAGCAGGGGCCTCCCTGGCCAATCACAGTGTCCGGGGAGCAGAGCAAAGCCTGCAGGACACCGCGACGCCAGACACATCTAAGAAGAGTCATGCTCTCAGTGTCTCCTCTTTGATCCTCTGTTCCTGCCTTTCATCTTACCGTCTTGTCAAAAATAAATTGCCAAAGTGTTCTTTTTGCCATTCCATATACCCTGTTGTTATTCTACATGCTGCAGAGCAGACACCGGGTCATACTTCTGTGTCGGTCTCAACGGCTTCATCGCAGTCGGCTACGTCTATCTTAAGCCCTCAGTGTCCCTCCCTCTTCACACCTACGAGAATAGTGTACATTCAATATAATTGCTTGGCTTGATGTGTGATTTTGACAATGCAATTTTTTTCCGCAGATAGCACATGAAGTGCACGATTGATTTGATAATGTGTTCGCCTTGTCGCAGAGCCGGGTGTCTGTGGCACCTTGAGCGAGTACAGAGGCAGCTAGCCAATTTAATTTCCAACTGTAATGTCACATTTTGCTCTCCACTAAACTCATGAGCAAGCAAGCCCTATTATCTGAGCCCTTTGTGGTAGCACTACTTGTTTTGGCTGTCATTTCACTGTTCAGCTGTTCGATCACTAGTCTGCACAAATTCCTGGCTACAAAACAGCATTTTTGTGTGTCTCTTGATATCTTGAAATATGAAACGCTTTATCACTGCCACACAAGCACACACACACACACGCACACGCACACACACTTTCTCAACCGCATGTTTTTGTGAGACACAAAGAAGGTTGTGAATGTACAAGAGTGACCGCATGGCTAGAGGTTTCAAAGCAGAAGTTTTCAAGCATTAGCAAAAATGACTTATTTCCTCTAATTAGGGATATTGCTAAAGCCTGCAATTTGTGAAAATGTTCAAAGCATTATTGATTTTTTTATGACAGGGTGGATAAAACGTATATCTGATTGCTGTGGTTGAAGATACAGCGTATTCTCATAGTAAACTGTCTTACAAAAGTATTAGCTTGGATTTCTAGTCTCCTCTAGGTAGACAGGTTGAAAAACAATGCTTCCATGTTGCATTTGATTGTATTGCAAACTAGCAACTTTCATTGCGAAAATGGCAGCCCAAAATATGAGTGCCGAGGATGTGATGTGCAACGATCCGGACCATTTTACACTGCATGGCCCTCTGGGATATTCAGGTGAGGCTCAGGGAGGCCGAGGCTGAGAGAGAGGCTGAGGCTGAGAGAGAGGCCATACAGAAAGTGAACCGTGCTGAGGCAACAACTTCAGTGTGAGCAGTTTTAGTAAGGGACTGTCGCCGGTGCCAACCCCTAGAGTTGGTATGTGCGTTGCTATGCATGAAACTTTCACACCTCACATGGATAGAGACGTGTTAGATACCTTCTTTAGAATAGAAAATAGAGGCATGTAAATAATGTCAACGCGTTATGTCCAGGAATTATCCTTTAAAGGAACAAAGGTTTGAAATGCTCTAAAAATCTTGAAAAACAACAACAATGTGACCGTAGAGAGGATCAGACAATTCTAACTGGCACTGTTCTCAGCGCCTTTAACTATTCTCGAAGCCAAAAAAAAACTAACAAATGCTTTAAAATGCCAAACATATGAAACGGCCAATCCCGACTTCCGATGTTCAAACTACACGTTATCAGTGTGCACTAACAGGAGCTGGCACGAGGCGATGGAGATGAAGTTGTTAGGGAACTAATGAAGGTAACAGGGCACCTCTCGCGGTCAGCTAGGCAACATTGGGTGCCTGTTTCCCCACTCTGGCGTTCGGCCAAGACCTTGGAGAATTGCCTTAGACAACTTCAGAGCTATAGGTTCCTAATGTCTACTCCATTTAGTGGTAGGAGTTGTCTTCAATTTAGAATAAAGGTGGGGTTTTTTTCAGCTGAACCTGTCCTATGCACATTTTTACAGTGATTTCGATCACTTTTTTTGTTATTTGGTGGTAAAGAAAAGTCCCTTGCAGTTATTGTTGTTGTTCAAAAGTATAACGGACAACAAGTGCTGTGTTTGGAGATAGCTCTCATATAATTGTGTCTAAGAGCTTCCGGTTCACAGACTTCACCAACATTTGTTATATTTTATAGCTATGTATGGCTGTGTAAACAAAAATACACTGCCATGCATTATTCTAATAAGATTATTCCTATAGATTATTCATACCATTGTTCCACTAGACAAAATAGTGGTTTTAAACATTCTCGGTTGAAACATTACTCGGTCACACTTTACAATAACAGTACATTATTTAACCATGAATAATATGCATGATTATATAGCATTAGTTTTGGGGTTCGAGTTACGGTTAGTGGATTAAAGTAAGGGTTAAACCTCACTTTTTTCAATGATGTTTACATGAATTCCCTACATGACCACCATTAGTAAATGATTGCTAGACCATGAGTTAACTGTTAGTTAAAGCTTATTTCTGGGTTATGTAATTCATGGTTCATTAATCCATCATTCTTTTCCTCTTCCAATCAGCAGTCCCAAGGGTCTTAATAGGTTGAGCATATCATCTGAGTACTTTCTCTGAGAACAGCAGTGTGAATGTTCTGTACAACGATAGAGGGGCAGCTGGTGAAGACAAATCTTAAGGCTTGTTGATCTTTTGGCTGAACCACAGATTTGATGACCTTGGTGTTATGGGGCCTTTCAAACTGTCTAATATTGTGATATCTATACATATGCTTACCCCCTGAAAGCACAGGAGGCCTGTATCCTCTGTAGAAGGTTCTGCAGTGAGTCTGGTTACAACTGAATCTCCCATATGGCGCTATGTACTGACACATCTTAACATGTAAGGATCTATTCTTTTGAAGTCGTTTCCAAAGTACATTACTGAAAGCCTGTATCGATTTATTAGCGTGAAGTTCAACACGTTGTCTGAAACGTGTTATGAATCAGTTTCACTTTAATGTCACTAAATTGAAGTGTGTATACACATTGAATAAAGCAATATTATGCAAGATTTGGCGTGGCCGGAAGCCGCCTCACGGCCATACTGCTTTATTGTGTGGGGAACCCGGGACGGTACCGCAGTCCCAGGGCGGCTCCACCAGATTGGGAAACAGCTTTGTCCACCAGGCTTTCAGGAAGCTAAACTCTCTCCCCGCTCTCCCTTCCCTCCTCTCTACTCTACACAAACTCTGGACTCTGAAACCCCCTCCCATTGCCCCCGAGAACCTTTTTGGACCTTTTTTCTTTTTTTTTTACTTTATTGTACGTGTCATATACTGTTTTGTTTTACTTTTTTGTTTTGCCCTACCTTTGCACTTTTCAGTTTAATTATTTTGCACTATTTCGAAATTGATTTATTGTAAATTTTACTTGTCTTATTAATTTGACCAACTTTTATCCTTTTGTACTTATTGCACCATAGGTGAGAGACAAACGCAATTTCAATTTCTCTATTTGTCTGGCACATATTTGGGAATTGACAATAATGCTGACTTTGACTTCTGGAATCTTTGGGGAAACCAATCAAACATAAGGAGGCCAACACACTCAATCAAATGCATTTTAAATTAAACCTGAGTGGGGAAATGGGATGCAGAACAAAACGATGATGCATTGAGTTATCATGACTGCAAAAATATTACAAACCACCAACATGTCCGCTAGGTGAATAAAGTATTGGATGCATTTCCTGCATATTGGATCATGCTCAAGCATAGCCTTCTTGTATTGATGTTGAACCAATGTTGAACTCAATCAAGAAATGTTTTACGTATTTCACAGTTGATGTGGATTAACAAACCAGCAATACTTTCTGTATCAGACAGAGCTCTAAGGGGAGGAGGACTTAATGCTCCTAACTTTTTAAATATTATATTTGGCTGCTAAGGCAAGGACTAATTTCATATCGACTTTCTTTTGTCTTCTTTTCTCAACCCAAAGCCTATAAATAAACAAAACCACACGTTTTAATATTTCAAAATTAGGAGCATTTGGCATTCCTCCTTCCCTGAGAGTGATACAGAACGTATTGCTTGTGTTGCTGTTAATCAACAACAACTTTGAAATACAAGTGAAAAGGCATTTAAAACATTCCCTGATTGAGTTCAACATGGGTTCAACATCAACACAAGGAGGCTTTGCCTAAGTTTCTTGGTTATAAAATATAAGGGACATGTATCCAACAGACTTTATTTGTTGGTGAGTTGGGAGGGGAAACATTGCAGAATATTATTGAAGATATGATAAATCAATGCATTATTGTTTTGTATTCAATTTCTCTGTGCTTGTGTGTGTGTGTGTGTGTGTGTGTGTGTGTGTGTGTGTGTGTGTGTGTGTGCGTTGTGATTGTGTGATTGAGATTGTGTGTGTGTGTGTGTGTTTGTGAGAAGAACAGTGAGCTTCTTGCGTTGCTTCACATTGCGATTCCTTGACCTGCTCCAATGAATTGAATATTTCTCAATCAAGAAAGGTTTAAATGCATTTATACTTATTTTTCTTGTATTACTCAGTTTATTTAGATTAATAAACCAACAAGAAATCAACTTTCTGTATCACTCAGAGCTCTAATGGATGGTGGACTTTATGCTCCTCATAAAGAAATATTATATTGGGCTGGTAAGGCAAGGCCTAAGTTGATGTATCGCCTTTCTTTCTTCTTCTTTTCTCAACCCTAACCCTATTAATAAATAAAAACACAACATATTCTTGCAGCAATCACATTAAAGTACAAGCAGAGTATAAAGAAATGATATTCTCCATAGAGGATAAGAAGGACCAGAGAACCCTCCCATCTCAATCAGCGGTACCCTGATTATATTAATGATATGAACCCTATTTGGCTTAATTACTGTATATGGGTTCCCTATGATCTTTCATTAGGGATCTATGTAATAATATAAAAGAAAATAGATCATGCTTGACAGCTCGGTCCCACCAGATGCCACAAATATAAAACTACTTCATCCTCGATGTCTGAGTCAACCTACAGCCAATTACATGTTACATATCGGCAGATTCTCTTCTGTAGCGAGCTTCAAATAAAAGGCTGGAAATGTGTGTTGGAAATGAATTCGGAAAATAACGAACAAAGGAATAATGTGAACTTCCTTTTAAAACAGGGTTTCAAACGCCATCTGAATCGACAAATTGAAGCGTCATTAAATACATTTTTTTTATAAACTATTTTTAAAAGGTCTCTGAAGCGGCTTATTAATGTTTTGTAAAACCAACTATAAATGTCATCCTTTAGTTGTCGATTAAAAATTGTATATCCCCTTAATGTATAAGTTAATGCCCCTTAAAAAAGTACATTATCAAACATTCATCTTTCCGTGGCACAATTGATCTATGCTGTTTAATGTGTTTTTTAATGCAACATGAATGTTTTTTGGTTTATCTGTGCATTCCTTATTGTCATAGGACATTGTGCTTCCTATGTCTTCATAAGCACCATTCAAAATGGAGAGAGCCGTGTCCACTTGTAACAATATGTGCCAGGCCCGTTGCATAATCTAAACATGGACGTTGACATGTGTGACAGTTTGTGTAATGAGAGTTAATTAAAGCTTTTTTTACCATCCAAAACCAAAAGCAGCCCCTTGCTTTATTAGTCGTGTTATCATTTAAATCTTTATGACTTTCCCCCAGAGTTAAAACCGCCATATGTTCATCTTCCAATGACGATAAAAAAAGCAAAACCTCCCTGTCTTTCCTTAAAATTGAGCAATTTATGATCTTTAACTGTCACTGGAGGCTAACTTTTTGACACTTTCCGAACCATGAAAAACATATCTCTTGATTGCTGAATAAGAAGGATCAACTTTTAATTAAAGAGACTGGGGAAAACTAGCCTGTATATTTTAGAACTAATTAGCATTGCTAACTCTGGGGACCAAAGTGATTAGAGTTTTTATATATATATATATATATATATATATATATATATATATATATATATATATATATATATATATATATATATATATATATAAACTGCAGAGTATAATGTTCAATTGACATAAGCTGGCAGACACATGCACACATTCACACACGCTTACGTGCACATAAAATAAGCGCACTTGTGCGCTTATTTTGTCTGAAGGTGGCTGAGAGGTCTAAAAAGAGTCATTTGGCAAAATATCTCTCAAATAAAAAAACATTGTACAAAAAAAAACATACAATGTTCCTGTATTATTTCTTATTGTATCTGAGATCCAGTTTCTTGTCCGTTATTTGTCGCAACAAAACCAGATTTACGTCGACAAAGGAACATCCCTGAAGCATAGAGTTTAATATAGGATCATGTCTTCCTCAACCCAATATAGCATCAACTATGAGCATCACGTCTACCTTTTGTCTCAGGGCTTTTTACTTCCTGCAGCATTCCTACAGAGATACGTTAGTGGAGGTCTTACCAGGACTGTAGCCATGAAGGGAACGCCCTGGATTAGCCTCACAGTCCAGGCCTCTATCCCTGGCTAGGGTTAACAGGGTAAATAAAGATCATCCAATGCGGATAAACGCCCAAAACAATGCACAAAGTTTGCATGCCCTGGATGTGATACAAAAAGAATAAGAATAATGCAAAGAATAAGAAAAAACATGGTAGCACTTTGAAACAGGTTCGCTTGTTTTGTTCATTTACCCCTTATTTTGTGCTAGAGCATTGAGGAACACATCACAAGGCATCCAGCCATCTATTCTAGCTAGAGTTGCTAGCTAGAAGCATGCCTGCTTCCATTCATCCGCCCTGTGAGTCTCCATTGCAACATCCATAAAGCTATCTTAAGGGGAAAACTATACACCTGAAAAAACTCTTTAAACTGCTTTTCTTCTGCTCCTTTGTGTGTGTGTGTGTGTGTGTGTGTGTGTGTGTGTGTGTGTGTGTGTGTGTGTGTGTGTGTGTGTGTGTGTGTGTGTGTGTGTGTGTGTGTGTGTGTGTGTGTGTGTGTGTGTGTGTGTGTGTGTGTGTCTTTTGTCTTTGTGTGCAGTGTCTTGCTTGCAGAAATGATTGCCTCAAATGATGTGTGATCTCAAAACACCTGGTTGATTTCAAGAGCATGATATTTAAACAACCTTCAAGAAACCTTCTATACAACAGCATTCTTAGACCGAAAAAAATAAAACCAATATTTAATTAAGGTATTACCTCTAATAAAATTTGTTATATTTGACAAAGAATATCTCCTTTCTAATAGGAAGCTAATTCTTCCACATCCTAAGACAACATCCTGACAATAATCGTCTGCTGATGAAGTGCCCCAATGCTAGAAGTAACATGGCGCCTGTGGCCAGAACATGGCTGAAACAGGATGTCGTCGTTTCCGACGAAAAGATCACAGCCCAGAAGGTCTCAATGGCCTCCATCTCGAATGAACCAAAGAAAAATGTATGCACGGCTTCAGGGACAGGACTCGAACAGAAACGCTGTCACGCCTGCCTCGCCCTACAACGAGACTGGAGCACCTCCTGAGCACATGAGTCCTCGCTGTCGCCGTCGGAGACAGAGTGTAGCCAATGGGCTAAGGATGGAAATAGCGCCCGCGACACTTCGCGCCGAACAGCCCTGTCACACGCTCACCCCGGCCAACGAACCCCCCCCCCCGACCCCCTTGCAGAGGGTTCCCATAAGACAGACCCTTTCACCACGGGCTGAAAGGTTGCTGCGGCTCGGAGATAACATAGTTAGCGGCGCGGCGTTGCACGCTATCGGCTGGCGTGTTAGCTCGCTGTTATTGCGGGGGGGGGGGGGCAATACACACGCCCGCGCATTTGTCGCCGCCAGCACTGGTGTTCTCACAAGGTCAAATCGATAGTGTCAAAACGCCAGAACGCTCTATGTACAGTGACAGGCCGTTTGGGTGGGAGATGCGTTTTTTTAAACCATTGAAACCTCTCTCCTGAAAACATGGTGGTTTTCCGGTTCAACTGTCAAAAAACAACATCTTGTATAATTAAGCGAGAGCGCATCTTCTAGCGTCTGTTTCCAATGTGCCATGAGCCGCTACGCTGTCTTATTCTGACAAGCCGTTTCACTGGGACGCAGAGCGACGTTGCCAGCCAGCTTGAGAGCAGCAATAGCATCTTATTTTATTCCTCCATATTGTGCAAAACAACCAATACTGTTTGAGACTTCATTTTGATTTTTAAGGTTTTGGTATAAGCAAGAAATCCACAAGCCCTTTATACCTCGCTTATCAATCTATATGGTCTAGGCAGGGCTCATTTAGCTGGATGCACGTTTTTCTTGTGTAGGAATTAAACCAGATTTCCAACCATAATCTTGATCTGGTGGGTCTCGTGGCTCAAAGACAGGGGCCGTTGGGTTTTCTCTTTTTAAAAAGCTCACTCTTGATGATAGCACTAGCTGCCATCTTTAGTAGAAAAGGCTTGTGCTCCAAGCTCCTTCCCATCCCTATGAAGAGCTGACGTCAAACTCTCTAGCGTGAGATGACAGCATTGCAGAGTTAGCCCGACCCCGGTGCAGGTGGCAGTTAGAAATTTGAATAAATTTCAAAAAAACTAAACGTGAGGCGCTAACAACGAGGGACACATTTTGAGACGTATTAATGCGGACGCGTCATCCTTTCATAAAGCCATAACATACTGTTCTATCAGAAAATCAACACACATATATATATATATATATATATATATATATATATATATATATATATATATATATATATATATATATATATATATATATATATATATATACACACATATATATATATATATATATATATATATATATATATATATATATATATATATATATATATATATATATATATATATATATACTATATATATATATATATAATCATATATATATATATATATATATATATATATATATATATATATATATAATATAATATTTGACCATATACCCTACAGTGTCTACTCTCTCTGTATGCAATTTCTCATGCCAAATCAATCTCACTTGAGTCTATATAATATGACATCTGCCACCAGGGACGTAGAAGGGTGGGTGGATGGGGATGGGGATGGCGATACACACTAAAGCTGGTGAGTAAATAAGACACAACAAACTAAAATGGTTGCATCCATAGGCTGAGTGGCCTAACTCAAGAACAGGCTATTGCAGAATCTCTAGCCCTCTTTTTAAAGTCACATGTGGTTCTGTCTGAGGCCCCACACATATTATTTTTGTGATTCTGCTAAATTGTTACATCGCTAAATGCCAAATACAAAACGTATCTGTGTAGCAGGTAGGACTGATCCCAAGACAACTGCGGAGGTAGACAGATCTGACAGATCAGAGCTTTCAAATAGCCTCTAGGTTTTCTTGGAAATCGCTTGCACATCTTTTCATTTCATTGCACATGATTACACTGGTAATCAGGAAGAAACAAAGAGACAACAAAGAGATGGCAGAGAAGGAAACTATAATATATGTTTAGATCAGGGGTGTCAAACTCAACTTACCTGGAGGCCGCTGGAGGTAGAGTCTGGGTCAGGCTGGGCCGCATCAAGTATTCCACAGAAAAAAGCAGCACCACTGACCCAATCTAAGTTAATGATCGGGCTATAATTAGATCACGTTGGCTATGTAATCGCTGACAGGAGGGGACATTTCAAAGCGGTTGGTGGAAACCGGACATTTTAGCGTCCTTTGGCTTTTGTCGGGACTCAGGACACGCAACTCAAAATTGGGACTGTCCCGGCAAAACCGGGACATCTCGTCACCCTATCACAAGTGATAAAAAAGCGTGGCAAGCCACTCAGCAAATTCGGCGTTTGACAACAATGTGCGGGCCGCACTAACACTAAACTTTGATGTCAAGTAGGGGGCCACAAAATATCATCCCGCGGGCCTCAATTGGCCCCCGGGCCGCGAGTTCGAGACCCCTGGTTTAGATAGATATGATAGAGTGAAGGTGAATGTGAGACAAGGCCTAACATATTGTTTCAAAAATGTGGATGATGGAATTTCACCCTAGCTGCTACGTGGCGTGTGCTGATTTACTGTGCCTGCAGGTTAATATCGTGCTTTAGAATCAGCGCAGGACTACAATGGCAAACAACACAGCAAGCTAATAAAACCAATTAAAATCTGCTTAAGGTGTTTAAAGACGTGAGGAACGCAGTCATGTGACACACCTCTAGTATAATTAGATTCTCACCTTTTAGTCTGTTGTACACATTGTTCAGATCCGTTAAGACTACTTTATTGATCCCACGAAGAGCAATTCATTTGTAGCTTCAAAACAGTCCATAAACAACATAAGCACTCTTAATTTATGCAACATTGTAGTCTAAATCCAAGCAAAAGAAGCAAGCTCCAGGGCAAGACCTCATAAAAGTACAAAGTAATGATTACGGTTGGCTGACATTTCAAACACTACAGAGTGCTGAAAAAAACATATATACAAAGTAATATATAGGGTTGTTATTTGTTTCATTAATGAAAAGAAGAGGGGCCCACACATTCCCTGTATTGCAGTAACATTATAGCCTCATGAATCAAACGTATACGTTTGCTAATTCCCCCACTGCCATCGACACTGGCTTCCTACATGCATTGTTCCTATCGTCATATGAAACCTGCAGGTTTAACGAAAGATTATAGGCTTCAACGTTTGATCCATAAATAGTAGGTGTAACATAGAGGACCAAAAGTTGTTAAACTCGGGGTCAGTGCCTTTTTTAAAAACGTCCCACATAAACCAATACCCGGGTGGCCTTTCCATTTAAAAGGCTCTGTATCCTGCTGAGTCTTCGACACGTTTACCACCCCCTCTGGCTCCGTTCTCCTGTCTCACCGTTCCTCCCTACCTTCAGCTTGCCTTGACGAGAGGGGCGGCTGATTGCCTGCGATTCCTTAAGAGCACCGGTGGTAGTGGGAGTCGACGCCTCCCTTATTTTCACCAGGTTTTTAAAAGCGAAGCCCTGGAGTTAAGCAAGCAGGCAAGCAGGTAGACGTGCCCCACTTAATTATTACCTTTTGCCGTACATCAGTGGGACTGGAATAGGCCTGTGGTTTTGTGCGCCCATGGAAAAAAAAAGAAGAAAGTCGTATTGGGGAGGTTATTTGTCGCTGGAATTGGTTGGGAATAACAGATGGCTATGAACCAAGGAAAGCGCTGTTCACTGAATTGGTTTCCCTTTCCCCTCGTTCACAATGCAGAAACATATGTCCACAGATCGTAGCGCTGTTGGCATGAGATTCCCAGAACCAGAACACTCCACAGATGGCCTAACACACCAAATCAGTCAATTGAAATGATTAAATACTCAAACAGCGAGTCATGCATTTGTAATGCAGGCTATTATTTTTTTTTACAGCCCAGAATTGAGCGGCGTCTTGATGGGATTGGATTGCACTTCATTGATTTCCTTGGCAGGAGATTGGTGCAACGCTACTGTGGCGCCACACTGCCTTCTTTTACGGTGGCGTCATTGTCCCGTTGAGGTAGAAAATGTATGCACCTGCATATTTAAACAGCTACGTTGACGCTGTTTGCTGGCCAGGATTAGGAGGTTCTATTACGACGGAGGAGGTAGTAGGAGGAGGAAGTACGAGGAGGAGGAGGAGGAGGAGGAGGAGGGGGGGAGTAGGAGGATGCAGGTGGTGGAGGAAGGAGAATGAGCCAGATGTAAAAAGCTGGAGGTGTAGTTCGATGCGGGAGGCGGAGAAGGTGGGAGGAGTAAGCCAGGGTGGACAGCTGTGACTCCAGTGTCTTCATGAGGAAACATGGGAATAGTCGATCACGTTCCAGTGCCGTAATGGCACCCTGAGGTGTGTCATTAGCACGGCGAGCTTCCCTCCAGTGCAACGGTTTTAATTCCGACCTGAGTTTGCTAAACTAGGCATCAATTAACTCTACTCATTGGTCCAAGGGGGGATGTAATGCCCATCCCTCCCACACCAGTTCAAGGGTCACAAGGCCCCTGGGTCAACCGGGGGTCATGGCCTTAAGTGGCACCTACCATCTCTGGTAAGGCTGTTGCCTTACCAGAGATGGTAAGTCAACAGCATCATCCACAAGGCCAACTACCGTAGATACAATTAAGGAGCATATCCATACTTCTTCTCAGCTCTGTCCTTGTAGCACTGACTCAATCTTTTTGTCATTGATTACTTCAACAAAATGTCGATTTTAAAGGTGCTGTAGGTACGATTCCAGAGTTGGAAAGAAAGAGAGAAGAGCAGATGCGATCCAGGAGCAAGACTCTATATGTAACACTAACTACACAACAAAATATGTGTCACCTCCCTCCCCCCTCCTGACGTTTCTCCGATGTGGAAGTGTTGCGTTTCACACAACTGTGATCGACAGACAAGATTGATTCCCTGAATCAGGTAACCCATTCCATGATTTTTGACACTGCTCATCATCCTGTCTTTCTTTTCCAATATCCTTTCCTGTCTATTCCCGTCTGTAACGAGAAACTATGATGCACTTTTTAACGAGTGTTCAACCCATCCCACACATATATATAAACAGCTCAGGTAGTATGAGTCACACAATTCTAGCATTGTGTGAATCGGTGTGGGATCAAAAAATGCTGGTCTTGGCATGAGAAACCGTTGTTCAGCGACATTGTTTGAAGCCCCAATCTTTCACAGCTGTTGCAGGATCATAAACGTAGATGGTGTTGCGACCTTGGCTGTCAAAATAAGTGAAGGTGCTACTAAAATAATACAACCACATCTATCATCAGTGCAGATATCGTGGTCTTAGAGAGATCTGGCACAGCACACACACGCACGCAGGCGCAACTCTTTCGTTTTCCCTTTGGTGTGCTTGACTTAATTGACGTTGGGCATTGTCTAAGACTCATGGCAACATATTTTTGCACATAAGAAGCTTGCTCTACGTTCATCCGAAGGTTGATACGGGGTAAAATGACCATTCTCAAAGAGAAGGGCTCATTGCTAAGATGTACTGCACAAGGCCCGGTTTATTTGGATGTGACACACTTCAGATGGTGTCAGGCCACTTTGATATTCCCAGTGTTTTGTAAAACTTGAAAGGCCTTGAAATGGTCTATTCCAACACAGATACAACGATCAGACTTCAAATTAGAGGAAGCGTCAGTGGCATTCACACCATTTCAGTTGATCAGTTGATTGATCATCAACACATATGCATACACTATAGTACAACGTACACACACCTGTGTTCTGAGTAGAAAGACAAGAGGTTGTATACCTGGCTATTGGGCCAGGCGGGTCTCTCTCTCTCTCTCTCTCTCTCTCTCTCTCTCTCTCTCTCTCTCTCTCTCTCTCTCTCTCTCTCTCTCTCTCTCTCTCTCTCTCTCTCTCTCTCTCTCTCTCTCTCTCTCGCTCATCTTTCTCTCTCTCTCTCTCTCTCTCTCTCTCTTCTCTTCTGTCTCTCTCTCTCTTCTCTCTCTCTCTCTTCTCTTCTCTCTCTCTCTCTCTCTCTCTCTCTCCCTCTCTCTCTCTCTCTTACTCTCTTTGTATCTTGTTCTTCTCTCCCCTCCCCTCCCCTCTCTCCTCTCTCTCTCTCTCTCTCTCTCTCTCTCTCTCTCTCTCTCTCTCTCTCTCTCTCTCTCTCTCTCTCTCTCTCTCTCTCTATGACCACCCGGGTTTCAGCAGCTTTGACCCTCAACTAGGGTCTTGACCCCTGGTAGTGGGCGACACAGTCTCAGCGAGGACCAAACCAATCACTTTGCTCTTGACCAAATGCAGAATGCACCAGAGGAAGGGGCAGAGGCCACTGGCATAGACTCATGCATGTGGGGCCGGATAGCACCTCCCCCCGATCCCTTCAACTCCACCTCGCTCTCTCTTTCTCCCTCTCTTAGCCTCATAGTCATTTTTACGTGACACCATTAACCACGACAGACGTCTCAGATCAACTTTATAATGCTTTGCGCTGTTCCACGCACTCGTCCCACGTGTGTTCAGCAAAGGACCCCCCCCTGTGCAAACCATTTTTACGCTCATTCTCTGCGCGCTGTTAAGTCTTGACGGATTGATTTCTCTTGATTATTGAGAGGCATTTTTTTGATCATCCACATGTTGTTTGAGGCAAACAATGGAAATATCAGTAGAGAGGGGCGTTGGAACAATGAAGGAGGTGGTCTATTTGTCTGGATTGTGTGGGCGCTGCAAAAAGGCCCATGAGACGGTTGGACTCCAAAGACCTGATGGATACACACTTCAGCATCGCCACAGCCAATCTATACTTAACATCAGCCTTTGCACATTTCTATTAATGTGTCTTCTTCAGCCCATCCTTCTACGATTCTTTTCATTAGGATAAATAATTGTCAGTTAGAAGATAGAAAAAGGTTGGCAACAACACCTTTTTCTTAACGCAGACGTATCCAATGAAATGAAATAACAGCTCTCTGGACTGTTTTAACGCGGTGGTATACGGACGGAGATAAAGGCCTGTAGGTTAGAGTTTATCCGCGGCTCACTCAACAGAAAGTTATTTTGAAAGAAAAGGAAATAAACATTTTGTTGATTCGGATTGTTTCTGTGTTGGAGACGGCAATAATAAAAAACGTAGCATTAAATCTGCCTTATCCGTTCCCGTTCAGGGAGCTTTCCCGGACTCCAAACTGAACTGTAGTCAAACCTTAAACAACAAATAAACCAACAAATAGCGCCATTCTCGGAGAAGGAGAGCGCGAGAGTGAGCGAGAGAGAGAGAGAGAGAGAGAGAGAGAGAGAGAGAGAGAGAGAGAGAGAGAGAGAGAGAGAGAGAGAGAGAGAGAGAGAGAGAGAGGGAGAGAGAGAAGAGAGAGAAGAGGGAGAGGGAGAGGAGCAGAGCAGAGTATGAGAGTGAGCAGAGAGAGAGAGAGAGAGAGAGAGAGAGGGGGAGAGAGGGAGCGAGAGAGAGAGGGGGGGGAGCGAGAGAGAGAGGGGGAGCGGGAGAGAGGGAGAGAGACACACACACAGAGTTCAGGATGTTTGCTTATGCAGGCAATATCTATAAAATATATTTAGATACGAGGATCCATTGCGTTAGCTTTTGATTTTTCCATCTTTGGCTTGGCTCTGTTCCCCTAAGGACCCCATTGCTCACCAGATTCCCACAGACGTTCCCTGAGCAGCAGGAGGGATTTAACATTATCGATTACGGATTAGACAAACAGTCAAGTCAGCTGAATACGCAGGGGAACAAAGGCCGGGGGGGGGGAGAAGGGAGTAACTTTTGAGCGTACTGTATTTATCGGCCGCGGCAGCACTCGCTCTCTGCTGGCTCGCCAAATCAATTGCAGCGTGCACACGGCCACGCTCTCAAAGGCAAAGTCGACAAGTGCATATTGGCACATCCAGCGACATATGCAGACGGAGACACACACACACACACACACACACACACACACACACACACACACACACACACACACACACACACACACACACACACACAGAACACACACACACAAAACACATAAAAGATAATAGAGACACACAAATACCAGAAAAGCATGCACACACAAGGCATACAGACACAGAACACAAACACATGAACCCACACAAAAAAACACACTCACACACGCATTAAGCACACATACAAACGCACGCACAAATCAAACAGCACACTAGTGTGCACATGCATACACGAGACACACACACACGAAACACGTACAAACACAAAAATCATGCGCACACCCAAAATAAAGCTAGCACATAGACACACACACATGAACACACAGTCCACATTTTTTTTATCAACCGTGAATAATATCAATTTGCCCAAAGTTTTTTTTTTTTCCAATTCTGCCCGAAGAGAATTCTGAGAAGCCAGGGAGCATGGATTTCACAGCCCCAGAAGTAACACCACACTTTATTTTTGCAGCATATCCCTTTGCAAATACACCAGGGGTTTGTGACATTACTGTGAAGGGATCCTGATATCCATATTCATAGCGTCTCCATTGACCTATGCTCCATGTATTCAAGCGTTGTGGACCCAGGGTTGTCTCCAGGGAACGGGGTCATTCTAGGCTCAGCCTGGACCTCAGTATGGGTCTGGGGGGATCCTTACAGACAAGCTCAGTTTTTATCCTATTTCATGCACTTAGACATACATTCAAAGTTTAAGTATTAATCGCTGAAAGATTTAAAGTCCTTCAAAATCATTCATTTTCTTTCCAGATGAATGATGAATTGTGATATAAATATTAGGAGTGAATAGTCATTAGTGTAAGTATTGAGTAGACGCAGAATACTTCACAACTGCTAATTAATGTTGAATAAATGAAACATGTATTGACATGCTACAGTACCGGATTAGGGTAAAATTGTTAAATAGTCTATTGGAAAAATATATTTCTTTCACGCAAACACCCACATACCACTCAATTTTCAGATAGTTGATGCAGTAAAAGGCAAGGACCAGCCCCTTAACTGGTTGGTCTCTCTCACTCTCTCTCTCTGGGGGTGCCGGGTGGCAGAGGTGGGGGCAAGTCACAAGCAAGTCTCAAGTCATAACCTTCAAGTCTCAAGGAAGTCCCAGGTCACTGTGGTGAGAATCAAGCAAGTCACAAGTCAAGTCATTGCTCAGGTCAAGCAAGTCACAGTCAAGTCACACATAAAATCTGATGATCTACCCAGTTTCCACATTTAAAAAATCGGTGATAAAGAGTGGTTCATAAGTTGGAGTTTTATTTCAACATTAACAATAACAATGTCTTAACATGAACAATAACTCAAACTATGCCAAACATTCCAAAACCATTATGTGAATAGTTTGAAAATGTTTTTTATGATCATTGATCATATGATCATAATTTCTAACTTAATCTAACTTTAAAAAAGTAATTTTGAGTAATCTGTCTCAAGTCTAAATCAAGTCTCAAGTCATGAAGACCAAGTCAAATCGAGTCTTTTATCAGTGTTAGTCAAGCAAGTCTCAAGTCCTCAAATTTGCGACTCAAGTCTGACTCGAGTCAAGTCATGTGGCTCGAGTCTGACTCGAGTCAAGTCATGTGACTCGAGTCCCCCATGTCTGCCGGCGGGTAGTGTGAAGTAGACCTGCACTACTGCAATACCCAAATGCACTTGCCTTTTTGATCAAAGATACGTTATTTCCTGGGGCTTTAATGCATGATCGGAAGATTCGGAATGATTGATGAATAGGTCCGGGGGCTATTTTGTTGATACCCTTACTTTTTGAAAAACAAAAATAACATTTAGATTTTTGTTTAGATCCGTGAATATTCGGAGCTGAACCCTCGTTACCAGGCCTAAAGCGCCATTGATTGGATCATTTCACACTCATCCAGTGTCTCGCTGCAAGCGGCGTGGCGAGATGGACATGGCCTTTTCCAGTAATTGATGTGTGTGTATGCGTGAACGTGAATGTATGTGCGTGTTTGTGTATATCTGGCATAGGTCAAAAATACCATTTTCATTTTCAGACAAACCTTGTAGACTTTCAGCGAGTGACCCCCCCCATAACCCTGATTATACCCCCTAGCTATTGAGGGAGATCATTTCATGGAAATTAAATAATATCAAGCAACACCGAATTGGTAAACGGATACAATCATCTTATTTGACTAATGAGAAGCGTTTATGGATTATTGAAACACATTTTGACGTGCCTGAACGCTCCAATAGTCACACTCAATAAGCTCCTCAGTATGAACATAGATTACACTCAACGTTAACGCTATACAAAATGGCTAAAATAATGAACCAATTAACCAAGTCTCATCGGTTCATGCAGAAATAACTTAGTTATATTAATTAACTTACAGCTAAATTACCTCAGTCAAGTTAGCTCATGGTTTGGGTCATTTACTTATGTTGTTCATGTTTACTAACGGTGTTCATGTTAACTAGTCTAACAGTCACGTTAATAAAAAGGTATTAATTGATAGATTATTTAATAGGGTCGTTAGGTAGAACCCTAATAAGCCACTTATAAGAATTGGATAGTGTAACAAGAAACTAACTTACAAGAAATCAAACCTTACCCGCCACTAATAACCCTTTTTCAAATGCTACATAATAATGCATAGTGATGCTTACTAAATACTGCATTTACTAGTAAATGTACCCTTATTGTAAGTGTGACCCTTATGGCCGGCTCAGACTACACGATTCTCAGACATCCCTCCACGATTTAACATGTCACACTATACGATCCCAGAGCCAGGAAATCGGGCGTTGTCTTCTCGGAAGACTGGCCACACTACACGATTCTAGGGTGCGATGCTCTTTACTTTGTATCATTCACGTTTACAAGATATTTTGAAAATCAAAGGTTAGAACTGACATCAATGTTTTTTTACATTTTGTTATAAAGGTATCCAGTATTTTTATATCTCTGTCCATGCAGCAACTCCGACGTAGTTGCGTTGCGAGTGACATGATCGATTATAATTATTAGCCTACTGCGCATTTCAACCAAAGTTGTCTCGCATTATGTTGGTTTCATTTTCTCTCGTTTTCTTCTTAGCATTCTTTCTTCTCTATTTGATCGCATTCATTTTGTAGAGATTATGCGTTTCCATCAGCTGTATTAGGCATGCAGTCTAGATGTATCGCATCCGGAAAATGATGATTGAAACGCCCGTGATTGCATTATAAATCCCTGATCGACACAAAATGAATACTCGCTATCTGGCCGGGTTTTGGTTTGATCTAACGACATGGGATGGGAACAACAGCTGTATTGCGAATCAAAGTGTGACGTAGCGCACTTCACCCCGACTAGAGCACTGAAAAGTCTTTATCAGTGCTCTAACCCCGACTGCTTGACGAGAACGACGGAATGTTTACAGCTGCGTTGCCATTCGCCAACCCACGGAAAATCTCGCGTGACTTAAGAAAACTCGCCGCGAAATTTGTGTAGTTTTTCACCGAAGTCCGGTTCTTTTATGGAAACACACCCATGCATTCGAATATCTTTTAATGCGCTTGCCCAGTAATGCAATCACTTTTCGGATGGAAACATGGTTAACTGTGTAGGCCTCAACTGCGTAGTGCAGTGAAGTCACGCTGGTACAAACTGGCTCCGCTGTTCGTAGGGTTCCCTCACGCAACTGGGGCTGGTTCCACCTCATGCATGGACTACGTCCATGCGATTCCCCAAAAAATTCTAGCATGCCAAACTTTCGTCGTGGGCTTTCTCGAACGTCCGCAGACGAAAACATTGCAGATCGCAAGCATGTCACATTACAAGACCTCGTCTCGTCGCCGACCGGTCAAAATCGTGTACGATTCGCAAATTTGTCTGCGACGAAAGAATCGGGGCAAAATCGGGCTGAAATCGTGTAGTCTGAGCCGGCCAAAGACTTATATAGGATTACATTCCAATTTTTCCCCATTACTTTCCCAGAAACTAGTATAATTTCGGACTACTCAATACGATGGGGGAAAACATCTCAAAAGTGGATAGCTGCTGCAGCATCAGCACTATTAAGGTGAAGACTATATACAGGGCTGCTAACAGCACAGGACTAACCATATAGGAATTGTTTATGTGCTGAGCAGACTGGTGACTGATAACCTCCTTGACTCACCCCCCCCCCCCCCCCCGCCCCCCCCCCCCCCCCCCCCCCCCCCCCCTGTTGCATCGCAAGCAGTGGGTGATGGCCCCAATCCATAGGTGGCCTGCTGTGTGACTTAATCTCTCTCTCGCTCTCTCTCTCTCTCTCTCTCTCTCTCTCTCTCTCTCTCTCTCTCTCTCTCTCTCTCTCTCTCTCTCTCTCTCTCTCTCTCTCTCTCTCTCTCTCTCTCTCTCTCTCTCTCTCTCTCTCTCTCTCTCTCTCTCTCTCTCTCTCTCTCTCTCTCTCTCCTCCCTCTCTCTCTCTCTCGCTCTCTCTCGGATGCGTGGGCGTGTCCGGGGGGGATGGTCTGCTTGCTGATTGGTTGCCCGTGGCTTTCGTGCTTAGTTCTGACCCAGTGAATGGAGATAGGACACCCCAGAGCGAGGACCAAAGATCATTTATACAGAATTTCTAGTTGATGTATATTTGCTTGCAAAACTAAATGTCTGGTTGAAAAATTAGTCTTAAGACTATACATTGGACAATATTTCATACTATTAGATTGCTGATATTAATATTCAATCAATTATGTTTGGCACTCTGGGAAATTTGAAACACTTCTAATTTGTAAACAAGCCTAATGTGAGGTAGATCGGTTCTCAAAGAGCTATTGAGATAAGGAAGCAAAAAAGGAGGAATTGGCCTATTGATCGTCAAATTGAATTCATTATTGTGGCTAGTGTGTGCGTTCCATCTGTCTGAAACAATTCAAATATATGAAGTGTCTCTATAAACTAATCAACGCAATTTGTACAGGCTATAATATAAAACGTACTCGTCTTTATTAAGTGTGTGTGTGTGTTGTGTCTTTGACTCAAGACAAACATGTCCTCAGTTAAAGACGCATCTTCAAGCGGGCAGCCTTATTGCAATGGAGACCTTCATCCCATCCGAGTCCAGACCAACAGAGCCCAGCCAGGCCAGTATATCACAGTGGGATAAGACCACAGGGGTTCTTGGACCTGTATGGAAGCGCTTCTTTGAAATTCATACATGGCATTTCAGGTTGAACCATTTCAAAAACACGAAAAAAGAAAGAAATCAATGTTTATTAATTCAGACACAAAAGTTCCAGTTGCAGATATTTTTACCACTTTTCTGCTCCATATTTTGACCACTTGTATACGAGTAATGAACTTCATGTTTTGAATATCAGTGACCGTTGATTTATTTTTTGAAGTTGTTTTCCAATGGGTACAACTTGAAATGCCATGTTTGAATTTAAAAGAGATGACGTCTAAAAACAAATAAACTCGGGTTACCTTCTCTTCAAAGTATAATTTCAGTGTTATGAATTCAACTGTGTTTACATTTCGATAACCAAAACCCAATAGCTTTAACAATTCAAAACATTACGGCAGTGAGCTCTCTCTGCCACAGACCTGCCCACTTCCAAGCTGTTTATCCCTGCTGCTTACAGCAGCAAAGGGCTCGGCTTTCATTTATTTCAGGTAATTGTTTCCTTCCTGTTTCTCTGCTCCTTAGCGTCTAAAAGTGAGTGCATTTTATTTCAGTTTTCTTTGATGAGTATAGCTTTGCTGTCTAGCCCACTTTTAGATTTCCTTCATTATCCTTGCCGAGCCGCAGCCAAACAGAGTGTTTTTTTATCCGCGTTTCTTAAATTGCAACTTCTACCGTGGATAAAGGAGTTATCATTTGTTTGATTTATGAAGTTTCTTGGTGGTTGGAGTGGGACGCAACCACTCCGCTACGTAGAGTAGGAGTTACGCGTATGTACCGGGAGGGCCTCGGAGCACGTCCTTGAGACGCAGGTCTGGGCATTAGCGGAGAGCCGCAATCATACGAGTTGATTTGGGAGACACACACAGCCTCCCTTCACCCTACCCTAACAGGAGAGCAGCGTGAACACACCTACACACCCACTCACACACGACCCACACGGCCGGCCTTCACCCCGCCCTCACGGGAGAGCAAGAACGCACATACACACACACGAACGCACACAGACCCGAATACAAATAACATGCACGCGTGCACATTGGTAAATGGCCATGACAAATGGCTATTTCACACCTCTCAGCATATATGTTAATAAAACTATCGAGTCGAGACAAAATGAAAATGTAGTGTAATTAAACACCCTTGATCATCGTAACAGGATGAATCAAACATTGATCCTTCAACTATTAAAAGCAGACCGGCTAAAGTCAGACTTTATCTTTTAATCTAAGTTATACTCAGTGGATTTATAATTAATGTCATCCTACTTGAAATTCAGCATCCATAATGTGATGCATTGCACATAAAATTCAAACTTTGCCATGCCTGCTGGAAAGAGGGGGAATAATATAAGACAAATGAAAATAAGGTAGTAGCATTAATATAAGTGTATATTCAAAGATGCTCCTGCCATTCGGAAATAGGACACGCATTTCTGTGAAGCACCTAGTACAGATCAACTTTAACAGGGCTGCAAATAAATGTTCTATGCTCATTCATAGACACTTTTCCATCGTCAGACCTTCCTGCTGAGACCACATGAATAACTGCAGCAGAGAATATAACGTCGGATTCTCAATTTAGGCTGAAACAATAATACAAATAAAATAACTTTTTTTGTGGTTTTGTCTTTGACACTGAGTGAGGGAAGATAAAATTAATTGTCATTGTCAAGTCATTTTTTATAATAGGATGATTATATCCACAGAGAGTTAAATACATATTTGACTTGAGCACAAATTATTTAAGCTGATGCTCTAATTAATAATGATCAGTTGAAATGCTTTTTGGGAAAACGTTGGCTCATTGGAAAAAACAAACACATTTCGAATTTATCGAACATGGTCTGCTAATTTAACCGACAATACGCATGTGTGCGACTACTTCATCTTCTAGACCGAAAAGTTGCTTTATAATAGCTATGCTTAACCGTTTCGTTAACTCCCACCAAATGCATGAGTGTCCCACCCCACGCCTGTGGCACATCCCATTAATTTCCAATTGAGCACAATGAGTCGCAGCGAGCAAGTTGGATGTGGTCGGGGTTAGCACTGCTGTGTTTGCCAGCCTAGAATTAGCATAAAGTGGGCTCAGCTACAACTTTATGCTAATAACTGCCTCCAGTGCAAATCACCTGGATGCAAACCACTGAACCAACTTGTCACAACCTTTGCAGTCAAAAGTCAAACGATGACTCTAGATTCATGCCGTATTTCTGACTTTAACGTCCATCAATTTAGACTTTTTTTGTTTTTACTGCCATAGGGTGGCATAGGGATACATATAATCATATGACCAGGCAAAACTTTCTCTTTATTTTATCAATCCACGTTAACAATCGAACAGCTTCCAGTTCCTAGAAAATCAGTCCAAGTAATATACTGTAGCTAGCACCGTCTAATCATCCATACACTGAACAACAACGGTATCTTGTAATTATCCTCCAGATAGCATGGCTATGATAGCCTTGTTCAGTAACGCTGGGCCAAGAGTCAACTGGAAAATTGGTCCGGGATAGAGCAGCTAGAGAGTCTCTTGGGAGTCGATTAAAGTGGCAGAATATACAAATGATGTTGTGTTCTATGATTATACTGTTATGAATAGTTTATTGCCTAGTGCATGTTGTGGTTTAAAGTTATTTTTTGTTAGCTGAGGCTGATTAATGTCTGTGATGAACTGTCAGCTTAGAAAGAGCTTGAGCTATCACACCGTCAGAGAACATTATGACTGCAAGTAATTTTTTCTCCTTGTGTCAATGCATCAGAACAAAAGGAAATATCCCATCACAGCAACTCATTCATTGGATTTCTGGTTATAGACATATTATCTATTATGCAGCTATAGACGTCAGTGTTGTGCAATAACACTTAGTGATTATTGTATGCGGAAAACATGATTGAACGAATTCAGTCCTTCATTCATTAAATTACACTTAATTATACTCCACAGAAATGATCTACAAAAGTGGCTGAGAGGCATAAATAACATTAGCATTTTGAATACAGCCTTATTATAAAGCACTACAGAGAAACATATGAATATAACATATTCAAAAAAAAGGTCAGACCAACTCAAATATGCAGCACCTACTTGTGTATAACAGATTCAAAATATATTATATAAAAAATAGCAGCTATGTTCTGGACATAGCTACATGGTATGTATTGACAGGGTGTGGGAATGCTGGATAACTGCATTTCTGCTAGCGATTTCCACGGCTCAAGGTGTCAAACATAAATCAGAGACTGTTGAGACACGCCCACAGGGTTGGGGGACTCAGCTAATGAATCAAATTCACAGGCGGCAGGTTTTTTTTCAAGGGAATTTCAGGGTATTGAAGCCATTTGCATGTTAACTCCACGCAGGTACTCTGGAGTTAATGAGTTTTTTTAGGCCACTAGTGCAACTTGCGTCAAGGGGGAATTCCAGATCATAACTTGCTAGCGAAATTAATAAAAATGGGGGGGGGGGCAGGTTTAGTATTCCTCCAATTTAATTACCTTACATAACATTATTTAGCAGACCCTTGTCGCAAGCATGGTTCCTGGCTCCCCCGGAAAACAC
>OLKM01001979.1:22500-24533 GCA_900291075.1 Melanogrammus aeglefinus | reverse complement strand
CCCCCAATCCCATCAGATCACCAACACACTCGTCTCCTGACGCTTACCATGGCCACCGCATGTCTGAGGCTCCCCCCGTCCCCAACAACCCCACACACACACACACACACACACACACACACACACGATTAAAACCATCACAGACACAAACCTTCACAGAAACCCTCACCCGTCACAGAGGAGGAGAGCGTCTGGGGTTGGGGTGTTAAGGCGAGTGTGTGAATGTCCAGCCGTCCCGTGTACATTGAGATAAGGCGCCCTTTAATGTGGTTCACATTAACATAACCACCACAAGATAAGCCTTTATAGGCCTCCGTCCTGCCACCCTTTCCTTCCTCTTGATTAACCCCCCCCCCCCCCCATGACCCCCAATCCCATCAGATCACCAACACACTCGTCTCCTGACGCTTACCATGGCCACCGCATGTCTGAGGCTCCCCCCGTCCCCAACAACCCCACACACACACACACACACACACGCATACACACGCGTGTACACACACATGTGCATAATCACGAACGCACAGCCACACACGTACGCACGCAGACCCACACACGTACACACACATGCACATAATCACACTCGCACGTTTACACAAAGGTAAAAAAATAATAATAATCTTCACCCAGTCCTGCTCCCCCCTAGCCCCCCCCTTCATTTCACTACGTCTCTGTGATGAATGGACCCCCCCGTCCCCCCCCCTGTCAAATGTGAGTCTCACTTTTCAACAGTGGAAATAAATTTCCCACTTTCTACTTATTTATTTCCTTTGTTTACTTATTTATTTATTTCCTGGCACAGCGCCACCACTGACCTTCAGCTGGGTGTGCAAAGCCAGCACAAAATATGCAGAAGAAGAAGAAAAAGAAAAAAAGGGAAAGAATGAGTTAAAAAGGCGCGGCAGGCTGCGAGAGACGATTGCTTTCCCTTTGTGCCGCTTCGTGCCCGGGACATGCATCACTGTCCGCCTCCGACAAACACTGGCGGTAATATGCAGAAATATTAAGTGGGATCAGCAAATAAATGTATGGGCGAAGGGGGAGCGGGGTGCGGTGACAGATGTTGGGCTGGTGGGCCTCCGTCACGTCGTTAGCCCCCGCGCTGTCGGCCGGCCGCAGACAAACAAATTGGCTGGGAGCTGTTAGGGGAAGTAGTCATAGCGCTGAGAGAGTGGATACGGGCCCCGAAAGGGCCCCGAAAGGGCCCGTATCCCCTGTTGGGGCTCCTGTTGGGCCCAGTCGCCTGAGGTCAAGGCGGTGCACGGCCCTATCGGAAATACCCACTTCCTCTCACTCAGTCTCGCTCTCTCTCTCTCTGTCTCTTTACCTCTCTTTCTCTCTCTTTGTTTAGTGGTCTTCCTCTCCATCCCCACAGCTTTTTCTGGCTCTCGTCTTTATCCACCTCACCCTCTCTCTCTCTCTCTCTCTCTCTCTCTCTCTTCCTCTCTCTCTCCCTCTCTCTCACTCCCTCTCCCCTCTCCCTCTCTCTCTCTTCCTCCCTCTCCCTCTCTCTCTCTCTCTCTCTCTCTCTCTCTCTCTCTCTCTTCCTCCCTCTCTCCCTCTCTCTCTCTCTCTTCCTCCCTCTCCCTCTCTCTCTTCCTCCCTCTCTCCCTCTCTCTCTCTCTCTTCCTCCCTCTCTCTCTCTCTCTCTCTCTCTCTCTCCCTCTCTCTCTCCTCTCTCTCCTCCTCTCTCTCTTCTCTCTCTCTCTCCTCTCTCTCTCTTCTCCCTCTCTTCCTCTCTCTCTCTCTCTCTCTCTCTCTCTCTCTCTCTCTCTCTCTCTCTCTCAGGTGTTTAACCTTGTGTGAGTCAGTAGCAGCAGGTGATTCTGCTGTGTGTCCCCAGGCTAATGCAATATTAAGGTACCACGGTAGACATGTTTCAGAACTGGGAAACACGGAAAGGCACGCTGTAACATTTGTTACATTTCCGTATGTTGTTTTCGATTCTCTCCGTCACACACGTGCACACAAACACACACACAAACACACACACAAACTCAGGAACTCACACACGTATTCACACGCACAAGTGG
>OLKM01001979.1:15000-17500 GCA_900291075.1 Melanogrammus aeglefinus | reverse complement strand
CCGAATGTTACGATGGCGACCCTACCACCTGCAACGCCTTCCTGGGCAATTGCTCAATAATCTTCTCCCTTCAGCCGCTCAACTTCGCCTCCGAAGAAGCCCGGTTGGCTTACACCATGAATCATCGCTCCAGACGGGCGCGTCTTTGGGGCACCGCTGAATGGCAGAGAGTGACCCCCGCCTGCCGCTCCTTTCGCTCCTTTGCCGAAGAGCTTAGGAGAATCTTCGAAAATGCCATCCACGACCCGCCATCTTTACTGGAAGACCTGATCAAGCTCGCTCGACCTCGAACTCCGAATCCAGGCTCGCAGGAGGAAGAGACGTTCTGAGGTCCCGCCACGCAGCCCTTCTCGTACTTGGTCCCCAGTAATCCCGCCTCCCTTCCGCTGACCCCAACCGCTCCCTTGAGGATGGGGGATCCGGAACCCATGCAAGTGGGCCGCACCCATCCGGAGGAGAAGGAGAGAAGACGGAGGCAGAATCTCTGTTTGTACTGTGGCCAGCCAGGACACTTCGCTGATCAATGCCCGGTAAAAGCCAGAGATCACCATTAACCAGAGGCATACTGGTGACCCACTCACAAGACCCACTCTCTCCGGAGAGCTCCTGTTGCCTTCCAGTTCCTATCCCATTAACACCATTGTTGACTCAGGGGCCCACGAGAGCATCATGGATCGGTCCCTTGCCCTTTGGCTGGGACTCCACCCTGAGAAACTACCGTCGCCGATCTCTGCCAGAGCACTTGATGGACACGTGTTGGGGAGGGTAACTTCCCGAATCAATCCTGTGCACATGCTCCTACCGGGGGGTCACAGGGAGACCATCCGGTTCATGCTTCTGCCTACCCCCCCAGCCAACCTGTCATCCTGGGTCACTCCTGGCTTCGTAGACACAACCTCAATATTGACTGGTCTACCTGTTCCATCCGGGAGTGGGGAGTGACCTGTCTGCATTCCTGCCTTAAGACACAATCACCGTCGCCTTCCCCCCTCGCTCCTGCTCCAGCCTCAGACATCTCCGGGGTCCCTGCAGTCTACCATGACCCGAGGGATGTCTTCAATAAGGCTAACAGGCAACAGGGAGCTTCTGGCGGTGAAGCTGGCCTTGGAGGAGTGGAGGCACTGTCTAGAAGAAACCAAGGTTCCGTTTTTGGTCTGGATCGATCACCGGAACCTAGAGTATATCCAGTCCGCCAAGAGGTTGAACTTCAGACAGGCCCGCTGGTCACTGTTCTTCGACTGGTTCAACTTCACCTTGTCCTATCGACCCTGTTCTCGTAACCTAAATGAGGTGGTCAAGCCTTCCACCATCGTCCAGCCTCCTGCCTTGCCGCTTCCATCACCTGGGAGATAGAGGAGAAGGTACGAACCGCCACTGTGGACCAGTCAGCTCCCAGTTCCTGTCCCCCTGACCGCCTGTTTGTCCCCTCACACCTCCTTTCTGATGTGCTCCAGTAAAGCCATGCTTCCTGGCTTACCTGCCATCCCGGCATCCAGCGGACCCGGGGACTTCCTGCAATGGCTCTTCTGGTGGCCGCCACTGGAAGAGGATATCCGGGGCTTCGTCAACGCCTGTCCGGTTTGTAACCAGAATAAGACCTCTCGCCGCCCACCTGCCGGCTTCCTGCACCCCTTGCCTATCCCCCATCGTCCCTGGTCGCATATCTCTCTGGACTTTGTGACTGGTTTGCCTGCATCCAAGGGCCACACTGTCGTCCTCACCCTCATAGATCGATTTAGTAAGTTGGCCCATTTCATCCCCCTTATTAAACTGCCCTCTGCCAGGGAGACTGCGGAACTACTCCTCCACCACGTCTTTCGCCTCCATGGGTAACCTACAGATGTTGTCTCTGACCGGGGGCCCCAATTCACCTCAGTCTTCTGAAGGGAATTCTGCAGCCTAGTCGGGGCTACCGCCAGTCTATCTTCCGGCTTCCAGCCCCAGTCCAATGGAAAGACCGAGAGGGTCAATCAAGATCTGGAGACCACCCTCCGATGCCTGGTGAACCGCAATCCGGCTTCCTGGTCCGACCAACTGGTATGGGTAGAGTATGTGCATAACACCTTTACCTGCTCATCCATTGGCCTCTCTCCCTTTCAGTGCGCCCATGGGTATCTGCCACCCCTATTCCCCGACCTGGAAAAGGAGTCCTCCTGCCCCTCGGCTCAAGACCTGATCCGTCGTTGTAGACGCACCTGCACCCTGGTGCGCACTGCTCTCTCCAAGTCTGCAGATCGCCACGCTTCTGCTGCCAACAAACACTGCATGCCGACCCCTGCCTACCAACTTGGTCAGAAGGTCTGGCTCTTCACTCGTTATCTGCCCCTTGTGGAAAGTCACAAGCTGGCCCCCAAGTTCATAGGACCATTTCCCATTACCCGCATCATAAACCCAGAGGCGGTACGCCTTCAGCTTACTCGTTCCATGAGGATCCACCAAACTTTCCATGTCTCCAGGGTCAAACACGCCAGGAAAGTCCTTTGGCTTCTCCCGTTCTGCC
>OLKM01001978.1:77500-82500 GCA_900291075.1 Melanogrammus aeglefinus | reverse complement strand
ACTCGTATTCCCTTTATGTCTCTCCTGCCTTCCCCGGACCTCTCTGTCTCTGCTCCTCTCTCCCCTCGATCGCTGCCTTCTCTCCTCCTTCGTTCTCCTCCCTTCCCTGCTCCTCACTCTCACTTCTCCTTCGCTCCCATTCCGCTTTGAGCCTTTGCTCTCCTCCTCTCCCCCTTCCTCTCCTCCTCTTCTCCAAACTCCTCCATCTCTCCTCCTCTCCTCCTGTCCTCCTCCACTCATCTCTCTCTCCCCTCTCCTCGCTCCTCTCTCCTCCTCGCTCCTCTCCCTCATGGTTCGTGTTAGTATCACCTCTGGTCTGCCAAGAATCATGTTGCTGTCAGGCAGCTGAGAGGATTTATGTGTGTTTGGAGAGCACAAAGTTCGCCAAGCCATGACGCTAAAACCTTTTCTCACTCTCCATCTCTTCTCCCTATTACCTCTTTTATTATCACGATATCTGTGAGTCGTTCTCTAGCAATCAATCACTCAATCAACCGACTAATCTATAAATCAACCAATAATCATTATCTTATCTCTCTGTATAACAATCTATCCATCTCTCTCTCTCTCTCTCTCTCTCTCTCTCTCTCTCTCTCTCTCTCTCTCTCTCTATCTATCTATCTATCTATCTATCTATCTATCTATCTATCTATCTATCTATCTATCTATCTATCTATCTATCTATCTATCTATCTATCTATCTATCTATCTATCTATCTATCTATCTATCTATCTATCTATCTATCTATCTATCTATCTATCCATCTATCCATCTATCTGTGGTTAACAGTCTGTTTTGGTTTATAAGGTCAGCATCGTGCAGATCCCTCTGCAGTAACTTACAATCATCTGTTCACCATGGTAACAATAACAACACAGATCCCGGGTCCAACAGTCCCAACAGTGCTCTAAAACAAACTGGGATCTTCACAAAACAGTTGTTCTGATCCAAGACACTAAAGGAGACCATCCATTCACAAAGGCCCTTCTCAAAAGCCTGTTTCCACTTAGGAATGTGTTTCTATAATTCTCTGACCGTGTCAGCTCTGGAGGAAATCGGTGAACTGGGTGGGACTGCGTCTACCAACGGATCAGCCAAGCCAAGGGCCAGGCACCTGCGAGGGGGGATCAGACAGGTTCCATGTCACTCAGCATGGACCAAGTTCAACCACAAAATGGCACGTCTGAGGGAAGGGCTAGTGACTCGTGAGTCCTAATCAACAGACGTAAACATCTGTCATTAATACCAAAGGAATGTCTTCTGGAATGCTCACAGTGTAGACAGACCTGCCCATGTAGGCCTCTGGCAGTGCAGTACACCTTCACACTGTCTGTCTATTTACAGGGGGTTAGAGGAACAGGAAGCCCTTTTAAGGATGCCCTGGTCACATCCTGGGGGAGTGAACCATTCCCCTATAAGGTGTGCGCCAGAAGGGTGAATCTTATCAGGGTTGACTGTTTTGGTTGCATTGGCAATGTGTCTGTGTGTTTGTGTGTGTGTGTGTGTGTGTGTGTGTGTGTGTGTGTGTGTGTGTGTGTGTGTGTGTGTGTGTGTGTGTGTGTGTGTGTGTGTGTGTGTGTGTCTGTGTGTGTATGTTTGTGTGTGGGTGTGTATGTGTGCGAGTGTGCGCAGATCAACAAACTGGCAATGTGTGTCTGTGTGCCTGTGTGTCCGCGTGTGTTCTGTTATTCTTTTGCCTCGTACTGTAACTCGGCTGGTAATCAAAGAATGGCGCTTTATAAATCAAATGTATTATCATGATTCACTAATCACTAATTACTACTATTATAATTATTTGTGTGTGGTGGTGCTGTGACCAAGACATGCCGGCCCCACCCACACATACCAAAACACACACATCCAAACACGCGCCCTACCTGGTTGAAGGTAGGCTGTGATTCAGCCTGGCTCAGACAGCGTTCTGCTGCTAAGAGTTTAATCTGATGTTAACCCCCCCCTGATCTCACCTGATCCCCCCTCGCTCCCCCGGCCCGGGACTCTCATGACGAGTCGGCACCAGACCTCCAGACTCCACATGTGTGACAGGGTGTGAGGGTGTGTGTGTGTGTGTGTGTATGTGTGTGTGTGTGTGTGTGTGTGTGTGTGTGTGTGTGTGTGTGTGTGTGTGTGTGTGTGTGTGGTGTGTGTGTGTGTGTGTTGTGTGTGTGTGTGTGTGCGTGTGTGCGTGTGTGCGTATGTGTGTGTGTGTGACTGTTGAGTGAGAGAGAGAGAGAGAGAGAGAGAGAGAGAGAGAGAGAGAGAGAGAGAGAGAGAGAGAGAGAGAGAGAGAGAGAGAGAGAGAGAGAGAGAGAGAGAGAGATGAAGAGAGAGAGAGATGGAGAGATAGCTGACTCCATGTAGAATGCTGTCTCTCAGCCTGTAAAAACAGCATCTCTAGATGTCTGTATTAACCATCATAAGCTTTTGGAGCTTCTAGATTAAAAAAACATAAATAATTTGACTTTTGGAATGCGTTATATGACTTCAGTATTTGCTCAAGTCAACTTTTTGTTAAATATGCCACATGGACAGCTTGTGGCATCTTCTTCGTATGGGCATGCTTTTGGTTTTCCAAGAATCAACCGTTGTCATGCATGACCAACTTTCTGACAGCTATGTCGGTGAAGCATTGTTTCCAGGTGGGAAATGTTAAAGAGGAATAAAATGATTGTTTGCAAGGAAAATAATTAGATGAGAGTAATAACAAAGAGAACAAATTGATATATTTTTGTTATTGTTGAAAATAATTATTTAATCAAATGGAAGCTGACCTTTTTTATTCAGATTAGGGCCGCTTTCACCATGTGGTCCTGAATCAGATCCAGGTCTAATTTCTGCAATAGGACCTCAGTCTGACCAGTCATGAAGTACGTTTGTATGTTAGACTTTTGGGTGAACCTCGGGTTTGATAAGGTGTGGCTTAACCGAAGCCATTGATATTAGCAGCGTTTAAGGCTGCTCGGGACTCAGAGGCACAAGATTGCTGACGCAAGCGTTTAGCGTTTGACCAATCAGAGTAGACTGGGCTTTTCATGAGGCCTTAAAGAGACAGTCACTAAAGTCATCAGAAAGGATGAAGGCGGTTCTGTAGCAATGAACAGGGTGTAAAAAATAAGCTGGATTTATGACAATAAAGCATGTCAACTTATTCAAGTGGTACCCCCAAATGAAATTATTAATTACATATCACATTTGTTTTAACAAATTAGCTTTAGAAGTTAAAAAGTAAACATATCATTATTTAAGGAACAGCCACTTGTGTGAACATATCGACAGTGTCAACATTATTATACATCAGCTAATAAATGAAACTATGAACTCTGGCCTCAGTGGCCTCCATGTTAACTTCCCTGGGCGCTGTGCTTGGCGTCTTTGTTATTGCTCCTCTGTACATTAAGTATGCACAACATTGAAAGTTCGGACTTGGACGGATCAAGGCAAGAGGATCAAGGCAATACATCTGAATCGAGCTTTAACGCGTACAGCGTAAAGGAAGCTTATTTCCAAATGAATTACAAGTATTGCTGATTTAGTTATACAATTCATGGAAGGTGGTAGTCTTTTATTAGACTCACTCTCGTAAAAAAAAACCCACAACAAAGTAGTAGCTGTTAATAAACTAAAGGCTATAGGGTTAAACTTTCATACCATAAGTTAATGGCCAGTTGAGAATCGACATAGAAACTGTGCTTGTGAGTCGCGTTCACCATCAACTCAAACATTATTGGCTGGAAATAATGGAACATGTAATCTTGAGGGTCAAGATTGCTATTCACTAGCTGAATGTTAATTTAAAAGTGCCAAGGGCACACGTCTAATTTAGTTTATTAAGTTGATGTAACTTTATGCATTGTTTGTGGTTCTGTGTGTTTCCGTGTAAGTCTTTCTCTGCATGTCTTTTTGTGCATGTCTCAGTGTGTGTGTGTGTGTGTGTGTGTGTGTGTGTGTGTGTGTGTGTGTGGTGTGTGTTGTGTGTGTGTGTGTGTGTGTGTGTGTGTGTGTTGTGTGTGTGTGTGTGTGTGTGTGTGTGTGTTTGTGAGGGAGGGTATGTGAGGATATGTGTGTGTGCGTCTGTGAACTTCCTCATTGTGTGGGTATGATGTACAGATTGTGTGTCTTTCAGTCTATAAGCCAGTTCTCAGTGGTTGTGGTGACATCATGCGCACACAGACAGGTAGCTGTCTCTCTCTCTCTTCTCTCAACCACACGTTGTATATCCGCTCAAAACACACCATGACTGTAGTCTTCTTTACATGCGGCCTGTCCTACATCCTATGGAATAATCCGGCCAGGGAAATCCAATTTTGTAACATTATGTTATGTTCACGTTATATATATATATATGTATATATGTACAGTATATACTATATATATATACAGCACATATATATATATATATATATATATATATATATACTGTATATATATATACTGTATATATATATAATATATATAATATATATATATATATATATATATAGTATATATATATATTAATTCATGTATATATATCTAAATGGGGGGACTTGTGTGAGGTCATCGGACTCATTGGCCTCACTCATTGGCTAATTGGCCTCCTCCAAGCCCCGCCCACTTCATTCAGGCTGATGTCTTGGTGAAGGTCTATGCTCTATAGAGCACATTTTCGTCTTTTGTAAGTAAATGAGTGCTCATATATTATAAGTTATATACTCGATATTCTATAATTATAGTTCTATATTATGGTATAAACATAGAGGCCCTAAGCATACATACAAATCTCTCTGGACTAGACAATTCATCTTGGCGATTATAAAATGATTGGGGATTATAAAAATGATATTAGTCGAAGGACAACGTGCAAATATTTAATCTGTGGAGTTCAGCTTAACCTTGATTCTTTAACCTTTATTACAATATAAACATGGCCATGCTAAGGTCCAACTTGTTGACCTAAGTGCTGACTTCTTCTTCCTGTTGGGTAGAAACTTGCCCTCAACCCCCCACCAGCTCACTTCCC
>OLKM01001978.1:67500-70000 GCA_900291075.1 Melanogrammus aeglefinus | reverse complement strand
AGTTTCCCCTTTTTCATCCCCCCCCCCCCCATCACCACCACCACCACCACCACCACCACCACCACCACCCAACACACAACCACCTACTTCAAACCCCGTCCCCTTGTAGTTATGTCACCGGCAGTCTGTAGAAACCTGTCCTTATCTGCCCCTTCTTCTGCAGCACTCACCCGTCATCCCACTCTCTTTATAACCACCAGGCTCCTCCCACTCACCTGGGCCATCACTAGGCCCCTCCCACTCACCTGGGCCATCACTAGGCCCCTCCCACTCACCTACATCCCACCCAGGCTCCTCCAACAATCTGGATCACTCCCTACTGGTTAGAGACTCAGAACTAGGATCATTTTTGATTGGAACGTTTTGATCTCGATTATACAATATTTGACCATCAATAAAATAGCTAGGTTGAATCCTTAAAAGCTCATTTTATTCTTCAGAATAATTGTTTTCGTTTGCAATGCAACATTTTTTGCACTCCATAAAACGATACCAGACCGAAATAAACGTAACCTCAATAAAATTATAATATGTGCCATATTATCCAGGAAACCTCCAAAAAAGTATCCCAGGGTCATGAATCAGCCAAGATATTTCCTCATCAATGCAATGTTACTATATATTTCAATAGAGCACTACGCTTGCATGGGAACAAAGGAAGCGAGGGTACGATGTCCAACGATAAAATATCTCAAATTATGCAATGGTTGGATGAGTCGACCTGAAACAGAACATGAAGTTCAGAACATTGAGAACAGTGCATCCTGGATAGAACCGCTAGAATAGAACATAGAACAGAACATCTTGGATAAAAAAGCTAGACTATAATATAGAATAGAACACCTAGAACCTCTTTAACATAACCTCTAGATCAGAACATCTAGAGCACGGAATAGTATATATATAATACAACATCTATAATATAACCTCTTAGACAGAACATCAAGGACGGAACATCAGAATAGTATATATAATACAACATCTAATATATAACCTCTAAGACCGAACATCTAGGACAGAACATCTAAAAAAGTAACACAAATAACATCTAGATAAGAACATCTACAATAGAACACCTATAATATCTATAATATAACATCTAGAATATAACATCACAAACAACTAGAATATAACATTTACCACAACTATAATAAAACATCTGGAATATAACATCTATGATAGAACAACTGGACTATAAAATCGAGAATATAACATATAGAGCAGAACATTTAGGAAGTATAATAGAATATCTAGTCTCATGAATCAGACAACTTCTAGCTGAGGCTCTGTGCTGTCTCCCCCCAGAGGCTCTGCAATAACGTCAATTGTGAGGTAAATTACGTAAATAAAGGACTGCTTGATCCCAGAGGATATCAAGAAACACAAGAGAGTAGAACACAGAATTAAACACGGTGACATGTAAAGCTAAGATCCTTAAATGGCCTTCTGTGATCCTGCCTCTTATGCACACCACCCATTCATCCATCATCCATTCATCATGCATCATCCTGCAGACACTTCACCTGAATAATAGCGGATACTATTGAATTAAATGCATTCACAGTCCATGGCTCAGTGCAGCCCCCTCCTCTGAGAACCTGGACTGCGGAGCTAGTGAGTAAGGATGCTACAACAAGGTTTGAGGGAGTAGCGAATGGAAAAGTGAAAGGAAGTGGGGGCGAGGATGCTGGTGCTCTGAGAAAATAAGGGGGACAGGGAAATGAGTGACCTGGTTTGAGGGCTGATTACGGTTCCACGTCGACGCAACGCAAGGGTTTTTTACGGACCCATTACCTCCTTGCATGCACCGCAAGGGCCTTGTGGCGCCTCCCAAAAATTGTGAACCTTGCGTCAAGGCGACGCAGCAGCAAGGGCTGTGATTGGTCCGCTCGCTAAAACCCGCCGCAGAACCAAAACAGGTTCACCATTGCATCAAAGCGCCTGCATGGTCTTTGCGTGGCGTTGACGTGGAACCGTAATCAGCCCTTTAAGTTGTTATGTTGTGTCCGCGCCGAGAGGAAAGCAGGTCATCAGATGATGGGAGGAAAGTGATGCCAAGAAAAGTGGAGCAGCAGATGGAGTGTTTTAAAAGAGGAACTAGATAGTAAGGAGAACGGAGACTGGAGGAGTCGGGGGGGGGGGGGGGTTTGGGAGTGTGTATGCGTGGTGGAGGAGGGGGGGAGGGGGTCTTCAAGGAGGACAGTATGGGAGTAGGCTTAGTGATGGGGGGAGGGGGTGAGTCATGCTCGTCCTACAGTTGCACCTCACCACCCCCCCCCACCCTGAAGGAGACGCCTCAGGAGAAAGAGGAAGTGAAAAAGGCTGACGAGAGAAGCTCCCTCCTCCTCTACTCCTCCTCTTCCTGTTTGTCTTATTATGGGAGGGAATCGCTGCAGTCAGCAAGGTGCTCCTGCTTCTTGAGGAGGTGCAGGCCTGCTGGAGAAGGTGCCGGCCTCCTGGAAGAGACTCAAGGCCTCCTTGAGGAGGTGCAGGCCTCCTG
>OLKM01001978.1:0-55000 GCA_900291075.1 Melanogrammus aeglefinus | reverse complement strand
TCCTCTTCTTCCCCTCGTCCTCCTCTTCCTCGTCTTCTTCACTTTCTTCCCCCTTCTCCCCACTCCTCCCACTACTCCACCTCCCTCTCCTCCTCCTCCTCCTCCTCCTCTTCATCCTCTTCCATCCCCCTCCTCCTCCCCCTCCTCCCCACTCCTCCCACTACTCCACCTCCTCCTCCTCCTCCTTCTCCTCATCCTCCTCCTCCTCTTCCTCCTCCTCCTCTTCCTCCTCCTCCCTCCTCCCTCCCTATTCTTACCCTTCTTCCCCCTCCTCCTCCTCCTCCCCCTCCTCCCTCCTCCTCTCCTCCCCTCCTCCTCCTCCTCCCCCTCCTCCTCCTCCTCCTCCCTCCTCCTCCTCCTCCTCCTCCTATTCTTACCCTTCTTCCCCCTCCTCCTCTCCCTCCTCTTCCTGCTTCTCCCCCTCCCTGTTATCCTCCTCCCCTCCTCCGTCCCCCCAAGATGTTGTTTCAACCATAACTCAAAGTATTCTGGAATGACTGATGACATAAAGCCAACCTCTGCCGACAGGTTGACCGTGGCGTGTTTTGTTTGATCACTTATAGAACGTCCAGAGCTCATTAAAGAGTAATTCAATCAAAGACATTGGCTTCATCTATTACTACACAAAGAGCACTGAGAGCTTTGTGAATACATGCCGTTACCCTTCATTGAAGAGCATTACACTGCATCACGATATCACAATGTATTCCGGACAGTTTCACTATATTCAGGAACATTATACTGTAATCAAGATGTTACACTTTATTCAGGACAGTTGCACTGTATTGAGGACCCTCATATTGTATTCAGGATAGTTACACTGTATCCAGGACCCTGTTATTATATTCAGGATAGTTACACTGTGTTCAGGAGCCTGATATTGGTTTCAGGACAGTTACACTGTATTCATTTCAGGTACACTGTATTCAAAACAATTACACTGTTCTCAGGTACCTTCCACTGTATTCAGGACCCTTTCATTGTATTCAGGACAGCTACACTGTATTCAGGACCCTCATATTGTAGTCAGGACAGTTACACTGTATTCAGGACCCTTTTGTAGGACAGTTATACTGTGTTCAGGACCCTT
Source organism: Melanogrammus aeglefinus (assembly GCA_900291075.1). Lineage (NCBI taxonomy): Eukaryota > Metazoa > Chordata > Actinopteri > Gadiformes > Gadidae > Melanogrammus > Melanogrammus aeglefinus. The sequence goes on along the minus strand of OLKM01001978.1, from coordinate 53,910 downwards.
ATATTGGTTTCAGGACGGTTACACTGTATTCAGGACCCTCATATTGTAGTCAGGACAGTTACACTGTATTCAGGACCCTTTTGTTGTATTCAGGACAGTTATACTGTGTTCAGGACCCTTATATTGGTTTCAGGACGGTTACACTGTGTTCAGGACCCTTATATTGGTTTCAGGGCAGATACACTTTATTCATTTCAGGTACACTGTATTCAAAACAATAACAATGTTCTCAGGTACCTTCCACTGTATTCAGGATGATGCACTTTATTCAGGTCAGCTACACTCAAGTTGAAGGACCCTTCAACTTGATTCAGGATAGATGCATTGTATTCAGGACACTTAGGCCCAATCCCATTTCTACCCCTTACCCCTTCCCCTTGTTTTGAAGGGGGAAGGGGAAGGGGTAAGGGGATTGCCTTAGGCCCAATACCATTTCTGCCCCTTACCCCTTCCCCTTACCCCTTCAAAACAAGGAGGAGGGGTAAGGAGAAGGGGTAAGGGGTAGAAATGGGATTGGGCCTTACACTCTATTCAGGACACACTGAAGTCAGCGAAATTCTCAGAGTAATCTACTGTATTTAGGTTTTACAGTACAGTGTTGTGGAAAAACAGTGCATTGTGGGGGTCCAAATGATAATTCAAACGTGCTTGAGAACAATATTTTTAAATCATGCTTTCTACACAAAACTGAGTTAAGACTTCAATGAGTCCAACGGTACAAGCCTTATCAATTTTCTGCCAGCACTTAACTGCAACCTTACATTGAAAAGTTGTACAGTGCAGTTACACTCCGGACCATTACTAACACTAAGCACCAGCTCCCTGATGATTGGAACTAGGGCAGTGCTGGAAACCTTCCCTGGGTAAATAAAGCAGGTATGTATTACACTAGACAAATATACTGCACAGGATTACTGCCTCAGACAATACCGCGTCTGTGCTGTGACACGGAACAATTACCACCCTAATGCCATAATGAGACTGTATCAAATCCTCTGCCCATTTACACCCCCGCACATACACATACACACACATACACACACACACACACACACACACACACACACACACACACACACACACACACACACACACACACACACACACACGCACGCACACGCACGCACGCACACGCACACACACACACACACACACACACGTACACGCACACGCACGCACACGCAAACGCGCACACGCACACGCACACGCACACACACACAAACACACACAGCCATGTCTGCGAGTGCTGCCCCTGCTGGACACGGGCACACCTGTACCGTCAAAACACATCCCGGAGCGACAGGAATGCTGACATAAGACCAACCCACGCAGCCGATCCGCGGGCCGTTCAGCTGGCCCCTCCCCTTTTCTTCCCGGCTCCACGGAATCTCCAACTCTGATCCCAATTGGCTGACAGCCTGCTCTTTAATTAGAGTGTGGTATCGGGGCTATTAGTGAGCCATCCATCTCTCTGTTATGACAAGGTAATTACTGAGGAGTGCAGCTTGGCTGTGTCCCAGCGCTGTGGCTGCTTGGTCCAGCCCTGCTCCCATGCTTCTAATGACTCCATCATTCAGACACTTCAAAGGTCCCCTGGATGATCCCAGCGAGAGCGAGACCACTCACTCTCCATTGTTCCAAAGAGACTTGTCTCCTCCACACTGGTCTCTCTCTCTCTCTGTCTGTCTCTGTCTGTCTCTCTCTCCTTCTCTCACTCTCTGTTTGTCTCTCTCTCCCTCACCCCTCTCTACTCCCTCTCTCTCTGAGGGGCGTTTAACGATGATTTAGCGCCTCGCTCGAAAACCAAGCCTTGCAGTGAGACCGCAGAGTGAAAACATAACAGATATGAGAAGCATGGAGAGGAGGAGCCTCCTCAGAACGGCCAACTGGTCCCTCAACGCCGGCAGAGCGACATGTTGTAGTAGCTACAGAATCTAGTGTGTGTGTGTGTGTGTGTGTGTCAGTGTGTGTGTGTGTGTGTGTGTGTGTGTGTGTGTGTGTGTGTGTGTGTGTGTGTGTGTGTGTGTGTGTGTGTGTGTGTGTGTGTGTGTGTGTGTGTGTGTGTGTGTGTCTATTTGTCTATTTGGTTTGGTCTGGTGACATTCCAGCTCAATATGCTGAGGCATGATAACCAGACCTGATTCAAGTCTCACACACGTGCCACGGTTTCTGCTGCAGGGAGGTCGTGGTTGTGCTGGCTGTGACCTTTCACCCCCTGGTTTTTGGCCACCTGTCATTTGGAAACTCATCCAATGTTTTTATCCATGATGCGGAATGCCTTCATTCGCTCATGTTTCTCTAGTGGCTTTCAGGCCTGCTTAAAAGTTTGATTTAACACCGGGAATTTTCAATAAAAAACCGCGTTCCCCACACTTCCCCACATCATTACTGCAATCTGCACAACCAGAGTGCATGATTGATAAAGACAGGTATCTCCCGGGTACATCTCCTTCTGGTGGCTGTCCAGCAGAACCAGTAGGATGGGTAGGTGCCAGAAGTTACTATCATGGCTCTATATGTATTTAATAATTAGTTAATGATACATGTTATATATATTGTGCTTTTCTAAAGCACAAAATCCCCAAAACTTTGAGGATTCAGGTTCGGGCCCTGAGTGAATGAGTATATACCCTGAGTATACTGTGGCCATCGGCTTAAGAACTCTTCCTGTCACTGGCAAAGTTTGACTTGGGACCTCTATATTTTACATATAGTGTGATATCATCAGAGACACAAACATACAGTTTTTGCGCTGCATGTGCTGACAGTAACCGCCGGGCAGCTCTGGGCAGTGAATCAAGGACTCTGTCCCGATCTGATCTCAGGGGGAGGGGAGGGGTCAGCTGAACTCAGCAGGAACCACTATCTCCCTGCTAGCTCCTCGGCTAATCCCCCCATATCAACCAAGAGGGAAATGAATCACGCTGATAGCCATGCTAATTCTTCAAGCTAGTTATCGCTGTCCGCTAATGGCGCATACCGTTCACCACAAGGAGGATTGATGTAGAGCTATTATCGCCAGGGCGCTACATCCCATGCATCGGGACGCATGCAGAGGCAGATTATGGCACCGAGTTTAAGATAACAGATGATGCAGGAGTTGGGAAATATGCACCCAGTCAGAGTTGGCGCGTCGCTGCTGTGAATTTCCAGAGAGGAGAATCTCCACACTGGGATGAAGGGAGAGACTAGAGAGAGAGAGAGACTGGAGGGAGAGACTGTAGGGAGAAAGAGACTGGAGGTAGAGACTGGAGAGAGAGAGACTTGAGAGAGAGATTGGAGGGAGAGACTGGAGGGAGAGACTAGAGAGAGAGAGACTCGAGGGAGGGACTGGAGTGAGACTGGAGGAGAGACTGGAGAGAGAGACTGGAGGGAGAGACTAGAGATAGAGAGACTGTAAGGAGAGAAAGAGACTGGAGAGAGACTGGAGAGAGACTTGAGGAAGAGATGGAGGGAGAGACTGGAGGGAGAGACTGGAGGGAGAAACTGGAGAGAGAGAGTCTTGAGGTAGAGACTGGAGAGAGAGACTTGAGAGAAAGATTGCAGAGAGAGATTGGAGAGAGAGACCCGAGGGAGAGACTTGAGGGAGAGACTAGAGGAGTGACTGGAGGGAGAGACTGGAGGAGAGACTGGAGGGAGAGACTGGAGGAGAGACTGGATGGAGAAACTGGACGGAGGTAGAGACTGGAGGGGAAAGACTGGAGATAGGATTCGACTGACCGACCTCCAAACACCATCCAGGCTACACTGGGTTCTCCACAGCACCGAGGGGATCTTGTTTGGTGGAGGATTTGTAGTGGTGAATCAGCAGAACTATGTTCGCACAACAGGAAGTGGGTTTCTCTAACTTCCTCTTTCAGATCAGTCAGTCAGTGGCATGACACATGATGGACAGAGCCTCCCCTTAATCGGGACGAAGAAGTGAAAGAAAAGTCAAACAGGCAGGGGAGAAGGGAGAGAGAGGGAAAGAGAGAGGTATAAGGAGAGCGCGAGAGAGAGAGAGAGAGAGAGAGAGAGAGAGAGAGAGAGAGAGAGAGAGAGAGGAGAGAGAGAGAGAGAGAGAGAGAGAGAGAGAGAGAGAGAGAGAGAGAGAGAGAGAGAGAGAGAGAGAGAGAGAGAGAGAGAGAGAGAATTTAGCCAGACAGCCACAATAACTTGAGATCTGCAAAATCCTCTTAGAAACCATGTGCTGCTGGTCAACCACACACACACACACACACACACACACACACACACACACACACACACACACACACACACACACACACACACACACACACACACACACACACACACACACACACACACACACACACACACACACACACACACACACACACACACACACACGCACACACGCACACACAAACACACATACAATCTAACACAAACTCAAGTGCATGTCTAAGTGAGTGTGTAAATTTGCATTCCCATGAGAGTGCGTGTGTTATTCCTCAGATCAGGAGTATTGGCTCAGGAATAAAAGTGGAGGAAATGTCCTACAGGGTTAAAGTCCCCCTCTCCCTGAAGGACAATACAACTCAGGTTCAACAACTTTCAGTTCGCTCACTTGAAGAGATAACAAAACATGGGTCACAGTATTCCTCAAGACATCTTCGACTTTATGTTGACTTCCTTCTATCCGGCTCCAAAGGTGAAGAGAAGTCACACTCTCACTTTCTCTCTGGCTCTCTTGTTGTCCCTCTGTCTTTCTCTCTGATCTATGTGTCTCCTTCTTTCTCATTTGTTTTGGCGGACTGACTCACCCAACATGACATGACTCAACATGACATGTTGAGTGAATTCTAATGAATTCAGGCTGAATTCTAATGAAATCCTATATTCTATGTTTACCGGCTCTTTACAGGCTGTTTTGAGACGTTTCCTTGTTGTGTTTGCTAAGACCAGCTGGTCTTTGAGTTGTATATTCTTTTGTTAAACATGTAGACCAACAATGGCCTTCAACAGTCAAACAGTCCAGCTAAAACTCATAACATCTGCTAATACGGCTAATACTGCTACTAGTCCACTGCCACATTTGACTATAATTATTGTCGTAATTATTCTAAATAGTTATTTAGATAATTGTAATAATAATATTAATAATTATAACAATAGTATTATGAATAATAATAGCATCATCAATATTGTTATCGAAATGATTAGTATTATTAATATTTTGTTATTATTAGTAGTAATAGAAGTCTGAGAAGTGTTGTTGTTATTGAGCCCCTACATCAGCATTGACTACAGATATGTCAGGATATTTGAAGCTATGAAATGTTACACATTGTGACTTTAAAGGTATCTGTTCTGTTTGTGTGTACAATGCAGTGCAATAATACACAGATGATTGACATTCTGCAGTATCTCTCTCTAGTTTGTAAACCTGTATGGGGCAAGGGGTTCCAGCTTTTTCCCTAAGGGGCAAAGGTCAATGATTAAAGGCATGATACTGTGTGATGACCTCCTCGAGTGTGAATAATTCCATTCTTTAACAGATTTCCTCCGATTTCTGTGCGTTCTCCTATACGTTACTTCTAAAAATGAACAGGGAACAGCTTCCCAGTAATCTGGGCTGCCGTTCTAAGCTGCATGGAAAGCCTATATTAGCATGTGATTGCTAACAGAGCCACAGTGGCCTGTTTGTGTTTGAGGCCGCTGGCGTGACTGCTGCCGCATGCTGAGCCGTCTGATTGGTGTAAAAACACACACTTCTGCGAAGCCCACCTTAATCCTGACTCTGAAGAACAGTGGTGGGGTCGTCTGGGGGTCAACTGCTTTAGGAACGGCACAATGATTTGTTTAGATCCTCGAAAAATCTGAGTTGATCCCAATCCCAGCATGCTCCTGCGTCAGAGGTTAGGTGAAGGTCACCCAGAGGTCACAGCAGTTAGCCGCTAAAGGAATGGCATAACAAAAGCCTGGAAAAGAATACAACGTAATAAAATAGAACAGAACAGAATAGAACAGAATATAATATAATATAACATACTAGAATAGAATAGAACAGAATATAACATAATATAATATAATACATATTAGAATAAACAGTATAGAATAGAATAGAATAGAACAGAAAATAATCTTTACATTTACATTTAGGGCATTTATCAGACGCTTTTATCCAAAGCGACTTACAATAAGTAAATATGTCCAAAGAAATAGCAACAATTTATTGCTGTCTGTGCAGTAAGGACGGTCATAGAAACAAGTGCCTAACCCTAACCCTAAGCACTGACAACTGCTAGGCCCATTCCCGTACACAACAAAGATGGGGGAGGATAAGATGCTACACAATGCTTAGTACTATTCTTAAGTGCTAGGACGTACAACATACAATAGGTGCGTAAGATGGGTGTTTTAGGAGAGAAGGTGTAAGGGCGGGGGCTATGCAGAGTCTCTGAACAAGTGAGTCTTGACTCTTTTGCGGAAGCTGCGAAGCGACTCTGCAGTCCTGTCATCGGCAGCGAGCTTGTACCACCATTACGGTGGCAAAACTGAGAAGAGTTGTGGCTTGGTGGTGCGATCCTTGCTTGCTCTTTGAATAGAACAGAACAGAAACAGAATATTACGGAAGATAATAGAACAGAACAGAATGGAAGAAAACAAAAGAATAGCACAGAATATAACTATGTATGATTTAATGCAAAATAACTGAATGAAACAGATTAGAAGAGAACTGATGTCATAGAATTTTATAGACTATAATAGAAACTAATAGAAGACAAAGCAAAAACTGTCGGATTATATTAAATAGTAAAGTGATATTTAACAATGGTGGTTTATTTGCAACCGATTGTAATTGTCATTCTAATATTCCAAATGATTATTAATGAGACAGACAGACAAACATCACACAAAGCCTTTAATAGGGAGCGTCTGCCGTGCCGAATTCTAGGACGGTAGGGAAGGTTTAGTTGAGGCATTTCACCACAACAGTTTCGCCAGACAGTAAAGGGATTGTCAACCTTCTGTGGTCAAGGCTCAATGTCGGCTGGGCTCAATGTTGTTGCCTTGATATTTGCTTTTAATTGTTAGGGTAAAGTGTGTATTATCTGGGAAAATACTAAAGAGATGGTGCTCTTCGATTTCAACTTTAGTATCTTGTAAACTTTTAGAAATATATTTGTTATTGTTGTCCCTAACATCAATGAATAGTTTCCCTGCTGCAGGATGAATTCCATGTACGTTGGCAAATACATTTCTGAATCCCAATCTAGTACAAGGTTTGATTACATGTTGACCAATGTTGCAGTAAAATCGTCCAGTTATATTAAGAGTGTTACTGGTTACAGACAGAGTGCTTGTCAGGCCCTGGGATTCTGCAGAGTAATGATAAAAGTTGACCATTTGCAGTAAAATCGTCCAGTTATATTAAGAGTGTTACTGGTTACAGACAGAGTGCTTGTCAGGCCCTGGGGTTCTGCAGGTAATGAAAAGCTCTTTACCTGCAGCTCATCTCTGCACGGATCAGAACCACGACTACTACTACTACTACTAAACTAACAGTCTATGATTCAGTGCCAACACACACACACACTTAAACACTTAATACAGAGGTACACTCAGAAAAACACACACACACACACACACACACACACACACACACACACACACACACACACACACACACACACACACACACACACACACACACACACACACACACACACACACACACACACACACACACACACAAGCATATAGACGCACACATAAACATATCCACACACAACACAAGTGTAAGCTTGAACATTTCAAACACATGTAGAATACATAATGCATGTGCACAAACACAAACAAACACACATACACGCACATGAATACACACATGCGTCCATGGCAACATTCCTTAGTATAAATACACACAAATCTTATCACCCACACAATCCAACACATTGACTCATAGACACACTTTCTGTCTCTCTTTCGCTCTCTCTCTCAGACACACAAACACACACACAAACACACACTCACACTCACAAACACACACACACACACACACACACACACACACACACACACACACACACACACACACACACACACACACACACACACACACACACACACACACACACACACACACACACACACACACACACACACACACACACACACACACACACACACACTATTTCCCATTCTTGGCTCATCCTGAGAGCTGGGGAAATGAGCTACAGGGAGTCTCACTGTGCTATAGTTGATTAGTTATGACTTGATCTGCACTCAACATCTTCTCCTGGTTAATATTTCACACTCTGGCCCGGCTCTGTCTCTCTGACGACATCTACATGTCAGAAGCTGTAACTCACACACTCCCTCGCTGAAACCCTCACATCGATGTCATAGCATCCGACAAACCCACGAATAGGTATACCGTGTGCAGAGACCGCCCTCCTCTGGTGAGGGAAGGGTACTGATCTTTACGTTTCAGCTGAATTTCACCGTTTAGATCGATGTAGCGCAACAAATTCAATGCAAAAATAGCCTTTTGTGTTCCTTCCCTTTGTCCATTCAGCTAATACTATTATTATACTTAGAGGGCTGACAGTTATTAGACTATTTTTTTCTACCAAAAGTTTTTTTGTTGGATTTTTACTAGTTTAGTCAGCTGACTGTTTTCTGACTGTGAACTCTGTCGGGGGCGATGAGATAAAACTTCCAAAGCGATTTGAAGTGAATCCGATCATTTTTTGACAGTAGGCCTACAAGCTATGTGACTTTGCGCCCCCCGCAGACGAATTGGTGCCAGCACTAGTTGTAATGGACACTGTCACGTCAACGCCGACACACACAACTTGTCAAGGGAGATATCCTCTGTGTGCACGACAAGTTTCCAGTTTCTGACACCTTTTGAAGCAGACTTGTTATTCAAAGAATACTAATCGCTTATTAAAATAATAATATTTTGGCATTTCAATTTTGAATCAGGCAATCAGCAGACAGAGCAGGTTTATCAAAGGGTGTGTAATTTGCACCTGTGGTTTTGAGAAGAAGGTAACATTCCTAGTGTCTTAGTGACACAAAAAATGCACCCTGGCTGTGTGTTTTCTATCTTTCACTGAATGGTCCCCTGTAGCTCAACTGGATGCCTTGCATTAACGCTGCCAAGGTCAGTGGGGTGCAAATACAACTCTCTTAATAGCATTAAAAAGAATCAATGAATATCGTCTAAAATGTTCAAAAAAGGGGTTACGTTTAAACACACATGCTTTTAAGAAAGTTATTATTTTTGGATTCCTTTTTTTGGATCATATTCTTTTATTAAAAGACGTCTGAGAATTGACCATCACGATGGCAGTATTAATGCTTAATTAATGCTATGCTCCACCAGCTGAGCTAGACGTGACAAAACACTGAAGATGCATTCATATAATGTTATTTTTTTAATCTAAGAACATGATCACAAAACTGTATGAAAAAATAAAAAGGGATCAAAAAATGAATCAACACATTTACACTAAAAAGCATTGTTACGTGAACCAAATCAAGGTGGACTAGATGTGGCCATTTGACCACCCCTGATCTCAGCCAATGAGGCTCCGAGGGCGTGGCCTCCCATTCACACCAGCCCCCATGGTGTTGTCTAGAGGTCCTGGAGACTGACACAGACATGGTCCATTGGCTCCTCTGCGGCGCTGGTAATCTCTTCAGCCACTTCCAGTCCCCCTTTTCCACCAGACAGACAGAAGCTCCGGGGAGCTTGAAACCGTATACTTCAGCATTTATCGATTACATTTCCAGGATACATGTCAGGCTGTGAATCAATGGGCCTGGGAGGGAACACTATCGTGGAAGGAGATAGCCAGCAGATCCAGACATTGTTAATGCAAAGTGGCACCACCATCAGTGATGCAGAACTTGTTTAAACTAAATGAGCCCTGCTCAAGGTAGATATCACAGTGGTTCTACACATTATTCAATAAGGGCCATCCTCCTTCACCGCTCTGTCACTGAGCAACTGACGTTGCCAATTAGTGACATGTCAAAAATAGCTGAGAATACTGTATACAACATGAACATTATGCTAAAACTAAATTTGATGACCTTCCACTTAGGTATAATTGCATCTCTATGTTGAGGAAGGGAGAGGTCTTACATAATGCATGTGTATTATAATAGATGATGTTGTTTTTCAGACTGTTTTATCCAAAGAAAATGACAAAGAATACATCTTTAGATAAGAACTACAATCACCTCTGATGTAATCCACTTACAGTGCATTACTGTCATATTACGCCTTTGAAAATAAGGTGTTGCATCAATGAACAAAACTGCTTATGAAAAGATAATCTTGAAACAACATTACCCTACGTCGATACAATTTCATTATTGTTCCCTTTATTCCTGACTCAGCTCTTCTCAGTGTTGTGTGTTGTTCTGCCTTGCATGTTCTGTCTGTCCCTCTGCACGTCTGTTATTGCTGCAGCCTCATTAATAATGTATCTATTGGACATTAACATACCATAATGCACTTAGCTTATCATATTTACTGTTTCATAACACACTAGTCCTAATACACCTGTACCCCATAACACAATATTCATAATACACCTACTAAATCATAACACACAAGTCATAATACACCTACTGTATCATAAAAAACAAGTCATAATACGAGTACTGAATCATAACACAGTATTCATAATACACCTCATAACACACTATTCATAATACACCTACTATATCATAACACACTATTCATAATACATCTACTATATCATAACACACTATTCATAATACATCTACTATATCATAACACACTCTTCATAATACACCTACTATATCATAACACACTATTCATAATATGAGTACTATACCATAACATACTAGTCATAATACACCTACTATATCATAACACACTATTCATAATACGAGTACTATACCATAACATACTAGTCATAAAACCCCTACTATGACATAAAACACAAGTTATAATAATCTGCCCCTTACTGTGCCTTAGTTATCACACACAGTGCGCACACAGTAACACACAAAAAAACACACGTACACTGTAAATTACATGAACCCAACAAAACATAACCAGAATACGAGGCATCAGAAATGATTAAAAGTTACATAAATTGAGGAACTGTTAATAGGATGTCATCCTATGATGGTCTTGCTCAATTTTAACAATGGTATGCAAATGACTTGAAATTGCTTCCAACCATCATTCCGTAGTTACTATAGCAACCAATCTAGTCTCTTCAGGGACTATTATCCTTAGCACTTACCTAAGACCTCACAATTTTTTTGATGAGGAAGGGGAGGGGGGGGTTAAGAGATCCAGCTTCTTAGCAGCGAAAGACAGATTTAGATCCAGGCGATGCAATCATCCGTGCAAAATGAATTACTTAGAGAGAATAAAACTAAATTGTAATTATTAAGCACATTTTTGTAAGGATCCCAAATGGGTCACTTCAATCACGACACTTCTAACCAGCAGTCACAAATCCAGCACACACACGCACACGTGTGTGTGTGTGTGTGTGTGTGTGTGTGTGTGTGTGTGTGTGTGTGTGTGTGTGTGTGTGTGTGTGTGTGTGTGTGTGTGTGTGTGTGTGTGTGTGTGTGTGTGTGTGTGTGTGTGTGTGTGTGTGTGTGTGTGTGAGTGTGTGTGTGTGTGTGTGTGTGTTTGTGTGTGTGTTTGTGTGCCTTATATAATAAGTAAAAAACTGTGTTCTTCAAACTGTGCATAACAGGAGAAATTCAGACCTGTGTTTACCAGTATATCCATCACATCCTCCTCTTATCCTATTCAGATTCACATATACACACATTGACTGCATTTAGAGGATAAGGGAGTAACAGAATGAGATTAAAGATTATCGGGCTGAACTGCACATTAAAGGCTTGTATCGCATACATAATGACCGCAGAAACTAAAGAACAGCATGCTCTAGAAACAAGCAACAATGCACATCATCAAATGGATGATATCATCCCAGGTTGATCCCCATCTATAGAAAGAGAGCACTTTGAGTGTGACCCAAAAGACCACTAACATTACCCCAGCCTTACCCCTAATGCTATGCAAATTAATGTACAAGAAAAAGATTAGACATTTGGTTCATTATAAAATATGTTTATTTGAAGTATTCCAGTGATATAGTCAAGTTATTGGTGCACGCTGCAAGTTGAATGCAAGCTGCTGTGTGCATAAGTGGTAGATCATTTAAAAAAAGACAACTAAATGTGAAAGTGAGATATCATTTTTGGATCTTATTCCGGTAATTGTACACCAATTATTGCCCGTTGAACTCTCATTTCATCAATCAATATAACGCAGACACAGCCTCACCGTGCTCTGACTGAATAAATGCTGAAGCGTGGCACCGACATGAAATCGGAACCAGGCATCCCGTCATCACAGCCCCTAAGAGAGGGGGATGCAGACCTCCAGCAGACCTCCTCTACCCACGCCCCCTCCCCCACCCCCGCCCCCCCCCCCCCACCCACGGCTCCTCCTGCACCTGATTGATTGATTGGATGCGTGGACAATCTGGCAGCATGAAATATCATTTGTCCCCTGGGTACGTGGAAGGAGGGGAGAACTGCAATGATTTCCATGAACACAGCTGTTGCCTGCACCCTGCAATTAACAGAGGCGCAAAGGCGCTCCTCTCCAGATGAATGGCCGTCGAACAAAGAGCCAGCGACCTGGCAGCCCTCGGGGGAGATGAAGCCCACTGTAGAGGATGGACCTCGCATCATGTTTGCACTGGGCACATCCATAATCCCTCTGTCCATCCATCCATCCATCCATCCATCCATCCATCCATCCATCCATCCATCCATCCATCCATCCATCCATCCATCCATCCATCCATCCATCCATCCATCCATCCATCCATCCATCCATCCATCCATCCATCCATCCATCCATCCATCCATCCAAAGAAAGATGAGTGATGGTGCTACAATAATCTGACCAGTGGTGCCCACCAACCCCCCCTCAACACCACCACCACTCCCATCCCCCCTATCACACACACACATTTGCACACACACACACACACACACACACACACACACACACACACACACACACACACACACACACACACACACACACACACACACACACACACACACACACACACACACACACACACACACACACACACATACACACACACACACACACACACACACAAACAGAAACACAGAAACCTGCACATGCATTGATGCATTCACACAACCCCACAAGCACGCTTGCACGGCTGCAAACACAAAGTTACACCAACACACACACACACAAATACACAATATAAACATTCCGTCCACGCTCAGGTATTATTCATGCTGGGAGAGGATAACAGCCGTGTGTACTGTATCCTTCAGGGACCAAAGCACACGTTGCCAGAAGATGTTCTAACACTGGCGTGCACATCACACAACCTATGGATCCCAGGGTGGAGAAACTAGATTACTAGTACAATCATTTAGCTGATTGTAAATTTATTTTATTATCGTTCCCTTTTCCCAATCTATTGTTTGTGTTCCCCCTTTCTGCTGCTTACACTGAGCCAATACTGAGCTGTTCCATTGCATTTCCAATCTGAAATGTGATGTCCAACTGTATATTGATAGGGTTTATGAAATATAAATGTGGCAACAATTTACAGTCAGAGTCATTGTGACAAATGCATTGCATATTAAAATGATTATTGACGCCATAAAGGATGGTTTTCTTGACTGGGGTTACTGCCTGAGTCATGTAGGAGGGCTTATTAATAATTCAGCTGTCCACATTGATTTGTCCTTCAGTTTCACTGCAGTGGATGTGAGTACCTCCCTCATCTATGGGCAGCGTTCATCTGCTGCGTGCGTTCATCTTCTCACAAGACCTGGACAATACGCATCTAACCGCAAAGACAAACAGTTAGATACAGACATGCACACACCCAACCCAAAAATAATCTCATCCAATCACGAAAACATAATGATTACATTCCATTATTTCAGGAGCCCCATTGCAGTACAGTTATTTGTGTATTTAAAATGTTTAAAAGCACATATTGTGACATATAGGATGTGCATTCCCACATGACTATTGAAATAATATCACTTTTAGTGCAGCAATAATACATTCTTCCTCATCGTCAGACCTTAAGGTTAACCCACAGCGGTGATGGGGTTAATCCTACATGATAGCATTCCTACACTACCTTCAAACAGCACGGTCACCTTGGCCCGTTGCTGGGTGTGTATGGAAGCCAGGGAGAGACAGAGAGGAAGTCTATGTACTGTGTGCCCATGAATCAATCCATGTGTGTGTGTGGGGAAGAGTGCCGTGTCGGAAAGGAAGGAGGAAAAAGGACGTTGAATCAGAATTGTTGTGATTGCAAGTGGGTAGGGAACAACTCTGGAGAAAAAGGGCGTAGCCAGGAACTCATGTGACAGCTGATTGATATTTAGGGGCAGTGTTGGTAATGTTAGAGGTCTCTTGATCAGTGATGGTCTGAACAGGGGGGGGAGGGTGGGAACTATTTGTGAGAAACTATTTCTGATTATGTTTGCTACAATGGTAAACAGAAAGAAAAGAGACTACTCATAGTGTGTCAAGTTGTGTTGAACTTTCCACCATTGTGCTATTTCTGTATCAAATAATATGAACCGTTTACAAGTAAAGTACAGATTTTATTATTAGCTGATGGAACATCTAGACAAGCCCACATTGGCTTACATCTGACACTCTCTCACACACACACACACACACACACACACACACACACACACACACACACACACACACACACACACACACACACACACACACACACACACACACACACACACACACACACACACACACACACACACACACACACACACACTGCCTCCCCATCCTTAAAGGTTGCTGTATTTCTCTCTCTGGTCCTCGCTCCAATCTCCCCATTCCTCAAAGCACGATTCATTTTGGGTAACACATGTTGTGCTATCTGTGTTTAGAATCAAGGGTCTATATTAGTTTCAACTCAACAGCTGCAGTTTGAGTCACAGCTGTTTGAAAAAGTCCCTTTTCCAACACAGACAACCATAAAAACCTCCCAAAAGATAATAATAATAATAATAATAATAATAATAATAATAATAATAATAATAATAATAATAATAATAATAATAATAATAATAATAATAACCATCTAGCTGGCTGAAATTCATCCCTCCAAAATATAATCTGTTTACAGTTCATCATCATGGAATGCAAATAGTACAGTTTATGTAATTACACATTAAGAGCTTCCATTCAAATCTTCATGCAGCTTGATTGTAGCCTATGATTGGCTTCACAATGAATACTGTCATGGATCTATATATTCTGGGTTTGTGGTTTTAATAGAACCAATTATCATTGATAGTCTACCATAACAGATTAACGATGGTAAATGATTGCTAGAATCAACAGTCAACCAAATGCCAACCTTACCTAACGAAAGTCCAATAAAATGAGAACGTGGGGCAATCAACGGGTTTTAATGCCCCATTTCGGTCGTTGTCTTTGACAATTGCTTGTGTGTGTGTGTGTGTGTGTGTGTGTGTGTGTGTGTGTGTGTGTGTGTGTGTGTGTGTGTGTGTGTGTGTGTGTGTGTGTGTGTGTGTGTGTGTGTGTGTGTGTGTGTGTGTGTGTGTGTTTGTGTGTGCGGGCATGCACGTGTATGTGTGTGTGTTTGTGTGCTCCCATGCATGTGTGTGTTTGCGTATCCAAACCATCTAAATGATATATGTTAAAAAAAAAACTATCCTTGAAAGTAATACCCTTTACTCTCACTGTTCACATCCCAGACCTCTCCCTCCCTCTCATTTTATGTCTACACACACACACACACACACACACACACACACACACACACACACACAACACACGCACACGCACACGCGCACGCGCACGCGCACACACACACACACACACACACACACACACACACACACACACACACCACACACACACACACACACACACACACACACACACACACACACACACACACACACACACACAAACACACACATGCATTTAGCCTGGCAACAACATTGCCACAATCAAGTCCACCAATGCTATTCTATGTAAGGAAAAAATAATATCACATGTCACACATATTGCATTTCATGTATGTAGGTTAATCAGTGCAATGCCACGTATGCTCAGCATCCAGTCACCGACTCGCCTTGGGTACCAGCAGGCCATGTATATCCTGGTAGCCAGCAGAGGCTAACATCCACCGACTCATCCCCGCCCCGCCCACCACTCTTCCTCTTCCACACATTCTCCCAGACTGGAACATACTGTCGTGTGTTGAACCTTCGGTGTGCTCTGAATTTCGCTCACGTTGTCAAATAACGGTAAGTCAAACTATAACACATTTTTGTCATTCGTTGTACCATGTCTCTCGATCATTTTATGCGTATTGTCGGCTTCGGCGAAGCCGTAGATAATCTCCATCATCGGGTCATATGAGGCTCATTTATACGCGATTCATCGGCGTTAAAAGGGACACGGTCGAAACTGTTGCTGTATAGGCTACACGATGGGAAATCACCTGATCTTTGTGATTCATTTGACACATAGAGAGTGGGTTGGGTACCCTGTCGCTAAAACGAGCCTGGACCATTAGCCCGTAAGAGTGCGAATATATGTTTTGAATCCACATTTCAACCTTGACAACCCATCTCCAGTGAAGCAGAGCAACCGAATGGGATTTATTAATTGATTGTCATAAGCTAAAATGTCAGTGCATCCGCTTTTCTTGGTGTAATCAAAGCTCAGATAGCCGGGTTATCCTTGACAGGCCCACGGTAGGCCTTTCGGTGCTGGCTGCCACCTTGCTCCTTAATCGGGAACATAGTCGGTTATAGTTGACAGGTTATAAATCCTTCCCGAAAACCCCACAGCATAAGAAGCCATGTCATGCGTCAACCTATTTTTCATCCTATTTTTTTTCCCCCAACTGATACATTGGCAATTTTTATTTAGGTTTAAGAGCTGATATTTAGCTTACAGTTAACCCCTAAATAATTGATCAGAACTGATCAGTCTCAATTTCAACAAAAAGGCATTATTACTTAAAAGGCCTAGGCCTAATGGCAAAAAAACAAAAACCGCGAAAACCCAATGAATTTAATTTAGTCCTATGCAAATGTGATCTGACGCCATTTCGATGACTTCATATTATTTTACGGCTAGGTTACTTTTTTATGTAGGCTATGTTTCTTATTTGCTTGTTTTTTATTATGATTATAAAATGCTCACAATCCCGTCATGTTAACTATCTCAGAAAAATAACTATGACTAACTTTCTTAGCAAAACTATATCACCAGAGTCCACCTGAATTCAGTCATCCCGTGCAGCAATAGGCCTACATCGATTTGGTGGCCCCTAAGAGCCTGAAACTAAAAATACTCACAAGTGTATGATGCATATTATACTTTTGAGAGGGTCATGCAAGTTAAAGTAATTTCTGAATGGTTTAAACGTTCCCATTGCTACGATTGCACCCTAAGCTCCACACAGGCTTGTTTTGATCAGGGCCTATGATGCTTCAGGGCATGTGTATCTTTGCGCTGAGCTCAGCAATATTGGATGGGCTGGGGCGTGGATAGATGCAGTGCTAAGGAATCATTTTGTACTCGGTTTGCTTCCGCTATGGTCTTTGCATTCTTAAAGTAAAGTGATAGTATTGCTATTGTCGTGCTCTCCTTCATCGTTCTTGCACACACGTTTTGTGCTGACCACACTACTGGCCACTGGATTTTCATTCGTGATGGGGAAGATGGATTGGACCCAGCTTAAATGGGATCTTATCAATCAAATATTGTTGTTAATGTACGGAACATTCTACAAACAAACACAGCAAATGAGGGCATTTTTGTAACACTGGAAACAAACATCCTCCGGCTACGCCCCAGGTACTCAGCAACACCTAATAAAGAGACAGCAAGATGAATCACCCAGCCTCATCCTAATTCACCATGCACGCCATCCTACTGCCACAGCTGTCACAAAACAAACGTCTTCTGTGAAGGTGATTCCAGTCGACTTTACCAATCAGGGTAACCAATGAGTCAGGTCTCGTTGTTTTGCTTGGAGAATTAATCCCTGGTGTTTATTTACGAAATGCTCCCAGCTCAGCTTGTTGTAGCTCCTCCCAGCCAATAAAAAGGACAGATGATTCCCTGCATGGTTGGACATTTAGGAGGGGGCGTGATTGAACCATGAACCACTGAACCGTGTCACCATTGCTTTGATTTTAGATCTACTGTTTGATGCACATGCTGTACCGGTAGTAATGTCTGTCGCTGGTGTTAGTGTTTGGTTATTGACTGTATCAGTTGTCACAGCTCTATGCAGCGATGACACCTTTCTTCGGCAGACATTGACAAGCTTAAGGATGACGACTTAATTGGTAAGAGTAGAATGGTACAGAGTTAATTAGCTGGTGTTACCTAGCATCCAACAGCATCCAATAGATCACCTTCATGGCTGCATGCAATAGCCTCATTTGTTCTAGATATTTATCAGATATGTCCATAACGGGTCAATTGTTGATTGTGTGCCAAGTGAAAATAATGGCATTCGGTGATATATTCTATGGTTTGATGCATTATTACTGCTAATGCTGAGTATACTACTCATCAAGAACACAGTTAGTGATTCTTACCACTGTTAAATGGCCATTTTGGGGCCTCTTTTAACCTGATTAAATGTTTCTCCTCAATGCTCAGTGTGTTAAGGGAAATTAAATCAACAACAAAAGAACAGACATTCCCATGACATTTATTCAAACATACAAATCTGGTTATTCAAAACATTCTTATCGAACAACCATTCGTATCCAATTTAGCATGCGGCCAGAGTGTTTTTGGTCTTGCCCTTACATTGGCACTGCTTTAGATATGAGGATGAACATTATTGCAGTCATCAATTATACATCTGATTCAGTGTAGCAAACTATCTAAATACATACTTGGAAGTTTACCGAACTTCTGAATTATTAACGACTTTATTTTGCTCTAGTGCCAGAATTTTTTTTTCAGGAATATAATTAATTGAATCATTTCTGCATGACCTTCTCATGGCCTTTCCCCATCACACTTGACGCTATTTCCTACGTTTTCGTCAAAACTGAAATGTCAACCTGCCATAGGCATTATTCCTTCACACTGTTAGCCAGCTGTTCTCAGCCAGGGTGAGCAGGATCCAGTAGAGTCATGTATACAGCCCCTCTGAATAACATTTGTAGGACAGGTCTGCTTTCACACACAAACACACACACACACACACACACACACACACACCACACACACACACACACACACACACACACACACACACACACACACACACACACACACACACACACACACACACACACACACACACACACACACGCACAAACGCCCACACGCACACGAGCACATAGCAAACACACCACACAACCGCAACAGTGTGATTGCATTTGGTGGACACACACATTATGCATGCGTGCAGCAGAAGCATATTTACACATAGGGCTGCTCAATTATGGGAGAAATCATAATCACCGTTCTTTTGGTCAATATTGACATCGCGATTATCGATTATTCAAACGATTATTTTGGACTTTGAAAACATGTTGTATTTATTCAGCATGTCTCTCCCAAAAAAAACTTTGTAACTGAGAACTTTGAACTTTCGCCTTAAAAAAATACACAAAAGGGTCAAAAAGAAAATGTTCCAATCTAAAATAATATACAGATGTGTATCCAGCTGCCCTTTCTATAAAACATATTAAAAAAATGAAAAAAAACAACTTGATTATGTTCATTTGTGTGATCATTTGAGGCTAAAATCAAATAAATTGCGATCAAAATTCAATTAATCGCCCAGCCCTATTTACACATGCAGCATAATTGTCAACATGCAATCCCATGTGTACGCAATCGTGCACACACCTAAACGTACAAACATCCACATCCACAAAGTGTGTTGAGCCCCTACTGTCCTCTGAGCCGGCGTTCAAACGGCGGCATACCGCCCACACCGCATCCCTTTTCCTCTCGTGCTTTCTCCTTGATACGGCAAACTCCTACTCACCATCAGCCAACACATACTCACAAACGTCATAAAGAGAGCATTGCTGTTCTCGTACAAATCTGGAGAAAGATAAACCCACACAGGATTACAGCACTGCTTCCCAACGTGCGCGCTCTGCTGTTATTCGCATAAATGGATCATTAACTAAGCAAATGGAGAAATGATGAGAGTACAGGCGTGATACATCTGCTATTCGTTTTAGAGACTAGTCAAGTACTGAACATGGACTTGGGTCTGTGATCATTTTAAGCCATCTAATGTCTGCACTGCTAGTGTTGCAGTGGAAATGCAAAGTGCAGTTGTATTAGGATCATGCTTATCAAGCAATTCTTTGTTTTACATATTCTGTGTACCGAGAGAGTGTAAATGATTAAGGCTTTATTTATTGAGACTATTTCACCATATATTCTGCTTCATAACACTAGAGGGAAGAACACTAACTGCAGGAGAGCTAATTGCTTGAGATGTGATTACAACTATAGAGACACGACAACCCTCTGTTTGCCAGTGTCATGGTTTTAGGCTTAGAATATTTTGTAAACACGTTTAATTATCGTATTAATTACTTAGTTGGTCGAAAATTCTCCAAAATGTGCTGGCTAATTCTTTAAAGTTCACTATAAATCTCAACTGCTGCCCTAAAGTGAGCAATTAATTTTTTTTTTGCCCATGTCATGAATTGGGTCACCCAGTTCTCTGAACCAAATATAGGCTGACGCATTATGTGTAAAGCCTATTTATACTTTTAAAAGTTTGTCCGGGTCCTTTATCAGAAGTGTGCTATTTCGATCACTGAGAAAGATGTGAAAAACCACAGGTAGGTCTGCTGTAGGGCTAAATGTGGAGCAATGTTGATCCATAGATACACTGTGACTTGAATTTCAGGAATTATATTATGCTGTTGTTGTCGGTTAGTTGAAAACAATGTCAATATGAGAGTTATGGAATTAGATACTGGTATACCTTGGTTTTTATTTTACAAGGTAATTTGACACCTATACATTTTTACATCATAAGTAAAGTTTTTGTAAACAGCTTTTCAAAAATGCAAGTGTTTAATAGGTTGTGTAGCTTCAAAAACAATAATATTCAGCTTTAATTTGGAGAAGTCCAAGGAACATAACATTCATTAGGACTCGCTGGGTAAGCAGTACCTTAATATAAAATATCAGTAGAAACATATTATGCATATTAGGCATATGGGTGGGGGGGGGCATGGATTATTTTGGGGCCGTGGACCCCCCCTGGCCCCCCCTGGGGGGCACCACTGCTTCCAAGTGCCAACTTGAGTCCATTGTTTGAGGCACTGAAACATGTGAAACAACACTGTTGTGTTGCTGATGGATGTGTTTGAATTGTATTCGCTTTTTTAAGGATGAATGGTATGCACCAAAGATCTTAAGTATTGTTGCCCATAAACAAAATCAATGTTTACATCTTAGAAGAGAGATTGCATTCACTTGAGTCGGACAACCTATTTAAGTTAGCAGTTTATTTTATCATTTGATAAGTTAGTTCATTCATATGTTATGCAGAAATCGTTTTGGATAGGCTATGTAAGGCTCAAACTACAAGGCAAAAAAAAATAGCAAAGAGGTGGTAGGGCTGTATGCCTCTGAAGGTCATCGGGTCAAACGTGTTTCTAGGATTTAAAGCAGTTTCATCATGTTACTCAAAAGGCTTTCTCACTGAAGGGCATTTGTCTCCATTTACAAGGGCACAACTTATCAAATAAATAACTGAATTGCAGCTCAAAATGTGAGACATAACGCATGTTTTTGAAACACACATTTTATTCAAAAGCTAGACTGTCGAAAAAATCTCAGAATAAATGAAACGTGTGAGTCAGTGTTGTTTTGCTTGCAGCCATAGTCGGTCATGTACTGGAAGGGGCATACTCAATTGTTTCTGATAATTGTCTCAGACAGGCTTGTTTGTGCTCGATGGGCTAAATTTAGACACGCTTGGGTTTGTTTGAGTTTTAAATACAGTTACAATAGAGTGAAGGAGGTCCTTATCACAATGCCAATAAGTGACATATTTCATGCATGTTGCAAATTTCTGTATGTAATTTAATTGTGAGGATTTATGTTTAATATCAGAGGAGGAAGTGACTTTTAAAACATAATGTGTTGTAACTGGCCCAGAAGATGTGAACATAGGCTGTTGAGCTAATTTTGGCTTATATATGCGTGTTGCTGACGCTTCAGACGCTGAAAAAGCTATTAGAATATTGAGTGTCAGACCGTGACTGTGCCTGTTTGTCTGAATGTTGTCTTCCTGCCTTGTGCATGTAAAACATCTCTCGACCTTACGTTTCACCTCTGCACTGAATGGCACGCTTCTTCCCTTCTGGCCAATTAGATCCCTCAATGCCCTAGCCTCCGTATGTCAGCAGGCTGGGGGCAGATGCAAGCCCCCTGTAATACCCTTGCATCACAATATCCAGATGGGGGGGGGGGGTGTGCCAGTAACATTTGTCATGCTAAATACAGATAACTGATGCAGCAGCCACACATGCTTACTATGCTGTTGTTTGCCATCTGCAATTGCCTTTCGCCTCTCTCTCTCTCTCTCTCTCTCTCTCTCTCTCTCTCTCTCTCTCTCTCTCTCTCTCTCTCTCTCTCTCTCTCTCTCTCTCTCTCTCTCTCTGTCTCTGTCTCTGTCTCTGTCTCTCTCTCGCTCTCTCTCTCTCTCTCACTCTCTCTTGCTCTCTCTCTCCCTGCCCCTCTCTTCCTCTCCCCTCCCTCTCAGAAATGCTGCAATGCGTCTCGCTCAGCCAGGACTGGGTCAGTGTAACTCGCCTGGCGGAGGAAGGCTGATAAGCAGCTCCATAGAGACGGCAAATACAGAGCTTAGTTTTTGTATCATTGATGCGATTCTATAAGAAGTGTTGCAGTGGCAGTATTCAACCCATCAGAGTGCTTCGGTCGATGCCAGGGAAATAAGCTCGAGAGCTCCTGCATTGGTATTTGGTGTGATCCAATGACTACTATCTACAATTAGAAATGAGCTTCAACCCCCCAATCTTGGATCCAGCCGTCCCACTATGTAATAGCACCACTTCTGGGGGGAAACGGCACAGAGCCTGAGACCAAAAATGATAGGGGCAGAGTTACGCCTTGTTTCCTGTTTCGTTACAAGAAATTCTACAGAGGAAAACTCATTGGCGTGAGTGGACGAAGCTTTTAGATGGGGATTTTAATAGGCATAGAGTGGCCTGTCTACACAGGGTGGATTGGAGATCTCAACAGACACTTTTTTTTTATTACAATTTATGTCCAAAATAATATAATTTCCTTCAGCAACCTGATTGGAAGGAGTAAATATGAAGCAAAATAAAATTATCACAGATTTGAGGTTGTCTAACATGTAATCTAAAGTCTGATTTATGAGACTAAGAATCCCCCAAGGCAATTGCATTTGCCTGTGATATTGACTGTTGTTTATGCCTTTCTGTTTTCAGGCCTGCTAAACCTTCAGCTTAGGAGTGATGTCCTTGAGACAGCGGTGTTATTGAACCGTTCTGAGGTGCTGCTTTAGAGGTGAGTCAAGATTTGATGTTCCAAGACATAAAGATGTATACAAAGCATCTGTTTATTCTGACTGATCTTGATGGTTGCGTAATCATGTAAAGCCATTTCCCCCTTTAAGTTACAACCACTGTAAGTTAACGATCTGTATGATTACATATTTGTGATATGTATGTGACTGTGTATGGTATAATGTAAATGCATATGTGTAAGATACTCCCAGAAAATACCATTTTAAACATTGCTTATGCAGTGCATTTTTGTCTGTTGCTATGTATTGTTGTAAAATCTCCTGTCTAACCCATGGTGGTTTGTATAAATGGTTGTATGTTTATATGTTTTAATGGAGTCTATTGGCATCATTTTATACTGTTGTTATCTGTTGCTGTGTGTATTCTTTAATATGTTTATTTACTTTTTAACCATCCTTTGCCTAGCTTAACATCTTGCCAAAGTCTACATTTGAAAATTAGCCGGCTGGCTAACACTGACACATGTACAGAAATATAGATTAATGTGCACTGTCCTTTAAAAAAAATATATCTACCTATATATTTGTGATTCAAAGTCGAATATCCAAAGTATAGAAGGTCCTTGACCTGTGAATTCATGGAAGGTGTGTTTTCCCAAAAACCTTATACAGATCGGATCTGTGATCAACGACTGGATTCAAGTGACTGGTGCTGAGGGGTCTGAGCTCAAGCAGGGGACGCAACCTGTCGGTGCAGGGTGGTGCCCTCACCTGGAGTTTGTGTCTCTACCGCAAGTAAGCCTTTCTACAGTTATCATGTACAGATCTTTAGAGTCGCACAACATACAAAGGTAGCTATTGATACACTTGTATGAAATGTACTTTTTGTTCCCTCTGTTTATGTTCCCAAGGTGATCAAGATCCTCTGGTGTCCATCTTCAGGGCAGCTTCCAAGACTTACTGTGTCCAGTCAGGGAGTCAGGGGCTGGAGCTCCTTGGTCAGCCAGGATCATCAGTTGCTCCAGAGCCATCTGGAATACTGCCCGAACACTCAACCTATCCAGATATGGACGGAGGCACGGAGTTCGCAGAGTATGAGAATGCAGAGGCAGTGGATGCAGTCTCCTCGCCATTCGAGCTACTGGAGCCCCCTACTTCTGGAGGCTTTCTGAAGCTGTCTAAGCCATGCTGCTACATCTTCCCAGGTGGAAGGGGGGACTCTGCCCTGTTTGCTGTGAATGGATTCAACATCCTGGTGGATGGCGGGTCCGACCGGAAGTCCTGCTTCTGGAAGCTTGTTCGACACCTGGACCGGATTGACTCCGTTCTGATCACCCACATTGGGGCGGACAACCTCCCGGGCATCAACGGGTTGCTCCAGAGGAAGATCGCCGAACAGGAAGAGGAGCGGCAGCAGGGATCCGACTCCGATGGGGACTGGATGAAGAACCTGATCTCTCCCGAGCTTGGGGTGGTGTTTTACAATGTTCCAGAGAAGCTGAGGATGCTTGAGTCCACAGTGAAGGTAAAGCGCAGCATTGAAGAGGCCTCTCTTACGTTGCAGTACCTCAACACACTCGGCATCAAGCCGGAACCACTCTTCAGGGTCGTCAGCAACACTATTGAACCGATCACTCTTTTCCACAAACTTGGTGTTGGGAAACTAGACATGTACGTTCTGAACCCTGTCAAAGAGAGCAAAGAAATGCAGTTCCTCATGCAGAAATGGGCTGGGAACAGCAAGGCCAAGACTGGCATTGTGATGTCCAATGGGAAAGAAGGAGAGATCTCTGTCCCTTATTTAACTTCAGTCACAGCCCTCATTGTTTGGATTCCGCACAGTCCCACAGAAAAGATTGTGCGTGTGTTGTTCCCTGGGAATGCATCACAGAACAAGATCTTTGAGGGGCTTGAGAAGCTGAAACACCTTGACTTCCTGCGATACCCAGTGGCGACTCAGAAAGACATATCCTCTGGAGCACCACCGCCTATTATCAAACAAACAAAAATCAGATCAAGGACCGACAGCAAAGAGAGTCTGAAATCCTCCCCCAAACCACACACTAAGACCAGCAAGAAAGAAACCAGTGGGCAAGAAGAGTCCAAAAATGACCTGAGTAAAGAAAACAAAGTAGAGAAGAAAGATGAGAAGAAAGTCAAAAGCATTAGTACAAAAGCCACCAAGCAGCAGAAGAACAGTGAGGTAGCTCCCCAGGCAGCCAAACTGGAGAAAAAGAAAATAGCCAAGGACAAAGTTATCAAGAAAGAAAAGACACCCAAGATGGACGAAAAGAAAGACAAGGAGAAGAAAGAAGTCAAGAAAGAGAAGCGTGAAGTCAAGAAGGAAAATACCATGAAGAAAGAGGATAAAAAAGACTCCAAGGTCAAGGAGGATAAGAAGAAAGACCCGAACAAGCCTGAGCTAAGAAAAATCACTAAACCAGACCTGAAGACGCTTACTCCTGAAGTTCGGAAGACTTTACACAAAGCAAAGACTCAGACTAAACCCAAGACGGACAAAAATAAATCGGCCAAAGAGCAAATGGAGGAGAAAAAGCCAGTCCCCAAAAAGGCCCCGGAACAAGCAGCTGCAGCTTTAGTAAACCGGTCTGTTCTTTCCTCGCCTGAGGACCTCACTGAGGACTTCAAAGCTCTTAAAAAGGACGAGCTGTCCACGCGTGAGCCTATACAAAATGATATGATATCCCAGCGTGTCGGATTACATAGATGCTAAAATCTTCACTGATGAGAAAATAACATCTCCAGACACAGAGTCTACATCCCCTCTGCCGCTCAACGCAGCACAACAGGGAGAAGAAAGCAACGGTGAAGGGCCGTCGGAACCGATCTCTGACATAGTGAAGGAGGAAGACAATGTTGGGTTGGATAGAACACGTGAGGAGGATCAAATGGAAAGATACGACAACTTGACCAAATCCGACATCAAAGACACTTCTAGGAGGAGCGACAGCTCAGAGGAGGAGAGTGATGTTATTGAAAAAGCAGACCTGGAGGGAACAGAAGACGATGAGGAGTTCAAGTACAAAACAGAGGAAGCAAAGAAAGGAAAGGAATCTGGAAAAGAGTGGAGCACTATGCCAACTGAACAGGAACCCCTTTCGGCCATTGCACCACCCGGGAAAGCCACAGCAATGTCCGCCTCAGAAACATTTCAGTTAATCCAAGATGAGGCCATTCCTGGTTACTCCGAAACAGAACAGACGATCTCTGACGAGGAGATTCACGAAGAAACAGAAGATAGGATGCCACAGCTTCAGTATGACACAGCCTCCTTTTCGGTCCCTGACGTCCCAGGAACGTTTGACTCCATGCACGGCATGAAGGAGATAAAGACCCCCACTGTCTCTAAGGTGGAAGACGTTAAACCCAAAGGCTTCATGGTAAGTCATGACCCCGTTCTTTCAGCATTTCCCAGCATCATCACGGCTCCATTGGCAGAGGAAGAGCACATCTCCTCTGCCACCTCGATCACCGAGTACGACAAACTGTCTTCCTTCCCCACATCCATGGCAGAGGACCAGTCCATAGCATCAGTGACTGCACCTCGGACCGAGGAGACTGGGAAGAGCTCACTCCACCTGGACACCATCAACGGCATTCCCTCCCGCACTGAGGCAACCCATGGGAAAGAATATCTACACTCAGCAGGAACTATCTCCCCCACTTCCTCCCTGGAGGAAGACAAATGTTTCAAATCACCTCCCTCTGAGGAGTACCAGCCAATTATTCCCGAGATGGAGGCCATAGATATTAAGGCCAAACCAGTCCAAGAGGATGAAGATGAGGATGAAGATGAGGATGAGGACCAGACTCCCAATGTTGACATTCCTCTCGGTAAACTTCATGAAGGCTACGAGAGGGCTGCTTCAGCGATGCTCCAGGAGAAGGAGAAATCTTCTTCAGCTACTATGTTTTCACCTCCTTCCTCTGACACGGAGCCCTCTCCGACATGGCCCACTGAAGCAAAACAAGCTTCATTTAGTGACGAGTCAAAGAGGTGGGATGAAAAGAAGTCACCTTCTCCACCCTCATCGGTGTCCTCTGGTATAGTTTCTGGCTTCATGCAGGAGAGTGTCACGACCCAAGCAAAACCAGATCCATTTAGTAAAGAGTCCATGCAGTCGGAAGAAAAGAAGTCACCTTCTCCACCCTCATCCTTGTATACTGGATTTGTTTCTGGCTTCATGCAAGAGACTGAAGCAAAACCAGATCCATTAAGTAAAGAGTCAATGCAGTTGGATGGAAATAAGTCACCTTCATCCCCTTCATTATTTTCCAAGGGGCTAGAGTCTGGCTTCATGCAGCAGACTGCTATGACCCAAGCAAAGCCAGATCCTTTTAGTGACGAGACAAAGAGGTGGGATGAAAAGAAGTCACCTTCTTCACCCTCATCATTGTCCACTGGATTCATTTCTGGCTTCATGCAGGAGGCTGTCACGCCCCATGCAAAACCAGACCCATTCATTAAAGAGTCCATGCAGTATGATGAAAAGAAGTCACCTTCTCCTCTTTCATCATTGTCTACTGGATTTGTTTCTGGCTTAGTGCCGGAGAGTTTCCCGACCCAAGCAAAACCAGATCCATTTAGTAAAGAGTCCATGCAGTATGATGAAAAGAAGTCACCTCATTCACCCTCATCATTGGCAACTGGAATTGTTTCTGGCTTCATGCAGGAGACTCTCGCGACTGAAGCAAAACAAGCTTCATTTAGTGATGAGTCAAAGAGCTGGGATGAGAAGAAGTCACCTTCTCCACCCTCATCATTGTCTACTGGATTAGTTTCTGGCTTCATGCAGGTGACTGTCGCGACTGAAGCAAAACAAGCTCCATTTAGTAAAGACTCTGCAACTTGGGATGAAAAGAAGTCACCTTCACCGCCTTCATCATTTTCCACAGGGTTAGTTTCTGGCTCCATGCAGGAAAGTGTAGAAAGATGCCTAAGTCCAGATGACAGCACCATGAAACTTGCTTCTCCTACACCGTCAATCCCCACCAGCAGTGGCTACTCTCCAACTGAGGAAAAGCCATTTAGGATGGAGGAAAATGAAGCTCAAACTTTAGGCAAACTAAATGCAGCTGAGACTTTAAGCAAGCCAAGTGCAGACATCCCGAAAACTGATAAATCTCTCAATATTTCAGACAACAGTGCCGTTGGACTGTCCGATGAACACTCAACATCAGAAGGCTCTGAGGACTCTGAGGATGAAGAGGAGGATGAAGGTGATTATTATGTCAAGAAAGACCTACAGCCTGTTGTGAATGCAAGGCTCATGGAGGAGAAGGAGGGGAGGTTCCTAGACGATGACGACGTGTCTGACTCAAAGCCTCCTACGGAGGGAAAAGAGCAAAATGAACTCTTAGAAGAGTATGACATAGAATCAAAGAACTACTCACAGGTCGAGGACTCGGAGAAAACTATAAAAAGACAAGGCATTGAAGAACAGCCCAAACGCCATGTGATGTATTCAGATGAAGAAGAAGAGGAAGATGATGATGAAGAAGATTATGGTTTCCAAAGTGGGGGAGGATCTAAGCCTTCAACGGCCGATCCTATCCAACATATTGCTAAAGAAGACGGCAAAGAAAAACCAGACCAAACTGAAATCCAAGAGCAGGAGAAAAGTGTTCATTTTAGTCTCTATAACTGCCCTGAGAAAGAGAGCAAAGAAAAGGGGTCCGAAAGGGACATGAGGCAAGATACCCCCTATGTGCATGGCAAGACATTTTCCTATAGTGATATTTATGATTGCAAACCAAGCACACTTGACTCTAAACAGGGGGCTTCTCTGACAATGGAGACAGCCACTGTAAAAAGCAGTTTGGATTCAAAGAAAGAATCAGACGGCTCCCCCTGCCTGCCCACAGCCCCCCACATAAAGCCAGAGGAAGAGGAATATATCAGCTCTTACGGAAAAAAATGCTCCTCCTCATACGGTCTTGAGGCCAAAAGCCCTGTAACAGACTTTGAAAGAAGTAAGAAAGAAACAGATGTATATGAGTATGGCAGAGATACCCGTTTTCCTTCTGTGGCTGATAGGCCTGAGGCCTCTTCCACCTCCCTGTCATCAGAAAAAGAGTCTCTCTCTTTCAAAGATCACAGTGACAGTCTGAAGTCCGGTGCATATTCCCAAACAGCATTTGCGTCAGAAAAATCCTCTACCGCAAGCTACTACGAGAAGGTTGCTTCACCAACAGCGAGAGATGAAGAGGATTACGACGATGATGAAGTTATTGATGATGACGATGATGATGATGAGGAAGAAGAGGAGGAGGAAGATGAGGAAGCTGCCAGTGATTCAGATAATGAGAAAGGAGCCAAAGAAAAATCGGAGAAGGACGTCAAAAGTCCAGTCAGCCAAATGATAGAGTCCAAAAGGACTGAGTTCATGGTTTCAATGGCTGGCTATGGTTATGACAGTCAGAGCAAACCAAGCACCACCGAAAGCAGTGCCTGCCCACTCTTCAAGGCTGAAGAGAAGGCCAAAGCCGTTTCCCAATCCTTCAGCAGCAAGCCCACAGACGTAGGAGCCACGGGGTTCTCTGGCTCCTCCACTGGGTTTCAATATTCATATGGAATTGGAGATAAAGACTCATGCCTATCCAGTCAGATTAAAGACAATGAAAAGATGGACATCTCTCTAAAATCAGAGGATCGCTATTACCAGAGCGACAGATCAGATTCTGATTATGATAAACAAAAGACACCGGACCATGTAGGAAAATCCTCTCTGGACACAAGCTTTCAGTACACCTCTACGGCAGCTCCTGCCTACTCTTCCTCTTCTGCCTACAGCTACTCCTCCTCCACCTCTGGCTCTCTGTCCACCAGCCGGCAGTTTGGAGAGGATCTGGAGACCCCGGCCACAGCAGAGCCTCTGTTTGAATACTCTTCCTTTAAAGACGAACCCTCCCCAAGCATTGACTCACCCTTCTCCAGCTCTGGAGCCACAAAGGATGAGTATCTAGAAGTGTCTGAGAAACAGATGAATGCCCTAATCCACCACAACCGCCACAACAGAGCCCACCTCTAGCCAGGCTCGCTCGTCACCAGTCCCATTCCAGGAGGTCAAGAGCTTTCCCTCAATCTCTTCCACTGCCTTTGCTGACGACCACAAAGTGGAGTGTAAGACAGGCTTGGATGGATTCACAGACAAGACGCCTCAGTCTGAATACTTCTATAAACCCGGTTGGTCTGAGGACTCCAAGCTGGAGACAGCTAGTGGGTTCGGGGCGTCTGCAGGAGCATTTGGCCAGCCGCCACCACCCTCCAAAGACACAGAATCAGCCGCTGCTGCTCTTTTCGGCAATCACCTCCTCACCTCGCCCGGAGACGGCAAGCAAGCATTACTTTGAGGAGACAGATAGCAGTGAGGAAGAAGAGGATGAGGAAGCCTACGTGCGTGAGGTCACTCAGAAGTCTCCGTGCGTTGACGGCCTTAGCGGTGCCCTCTCGTTCTCTGAAAAAACAAGTGAGCCTTTCCCCACCATGAGTTCAAGCGCTAAGGTCCCTGATGTTCTGAGCTCCTACAAACCCTCACCGTTTGATATAAGCAAGCCTGACACAGCCAATGGACCAACAGAGGTCAGCATGAGCTCTCCTGTCACCCCTGCAGCAGCGGCGTCCGGGGCCAAGGCCCCCAGCTCTGCTAGCTACAGGGGTGCGTATGATTGGGAGATGCCCAAACCTCAGATCGGAATGGTTCCAGGAGATTCGCCTCCACATTACCGCCATGAGGATGAATTCGAAGAGGAGCGTGAAACGGAACCAGAGCGACCCGCCCGTCCTCTCTCCCTCTCCTCTACCGACCAGGCATTCCGCTCTCCGTTCTACACTGAGGAGTGTAGCCAGGGCGGGATGGAAGACGATGACGAGGACAGCGACCACGACGAGGCCGAGGGTGAGACACAGATGGGGGCGGCCTCCTCTTACGTCAGCCGCAGCTCCCCAGGCTACTCCACCTCGGAGCAAAGGCAGCGCAAAGGGGACCTCTCGCCGTCCTTCATCAACCCCTGCATGAAGCACATGTCCAGCGAGGAGGAGGATGATGAACAGGGATGCAGGAGTGACCAATCCCAGGAGGGCATTGAGCACGATCTGTCAGTCAAGAGAAGGGCCAACCGACAGTCATCGCATCATCCGTCACAGAGCCAGGAAACTGGCGCTATGTACCAACCTGGTACCATGTCCATGGGGCTGGCCCTGGCTACCGAGGACACCCCGCCAACTTCTGTCAGCGAGTCTTTGGCCTCTCAGTCTGACTCCGATGTCCCTGGCGGTGCTGAAGAATGCCCTTCACTCCCTGGAGACTGCAACATGGACTCAGATGACGATGCTGTGTACCTGCCGAGGGACAAGGCCACCGCTGTGGCAGGAGGCAGCCAGCGCTCTCCCACCGCTGGCAGCCGTGACCCTCCTCCTACCCCCTTCATGGACCCTCACCCACGTCCCCCTCACCCTGATGTCTGCATGGTGGATCCAGACGCTCTGGCCCCCGAGGGCCTCACAAAAAAAGAGGCCAAACCCAAAGGCCTTAAGAAGACCCCTGGCAAGACCAAGTCAGCTTCCCCTGCCAGACGTAAGAAGTCCCCCATGCCCCTTAAGCAGACCTCGTCCCCTCGCACTTTGTCCCTAAAGAAGAAAGAGGCAGACAAGAGCTCCAGGATGTCTCGTTTGTCAGACGGACAGGGATCCAAGGATGACGACCTCTCCAGGTCAAGCTACAACCCTGGAAAGGCAACCACCAACGGTGTCAAGAGCAGCTCCGGTGAGCAGAATTTGTTTAACTAATTTAAACCCTGTAATATTATGCAGGGATCTGTTTAATTTAAGTGTACTGGAGAACAAGCATTGGCAACTAAATTGACTTTGCTAGTTTTTACAAAATAGTTCTGCACTGGCATAACTAAAAACAAATAGAATCGATTTAACTGTATGAGCTGCACCTGTTTTTCTCCTGGTATGAAAAGAATCAATGAGAATGTCACCAACAACCATTAACTGCTCTGTATGCTTCTTCCGGTGCAGGCTCTCTGAAGTCAGGCTCAGCCACCCCCACCACTGGTATGCCCGTTTATGTGGACTTGGCCTACATTCCCAACCACTGCAGTGCCAAGAACATCGACCAAGAGTTCTTCAAGCGAGTTCGATCCTCCTACTACGTTGTCAGTGGCAATGATTCAAGCAGTGCAGAGCCTAGCCGAGAAGTCTTGGATGCGCTGCTCGATGGGAAGGCCCAGTGGGGATCAAACCTGCAGGTAATTTTGCACAAGCATCTTATGTAGAAGAAGTAGTAGCAGTGGGTAGTAGTACGATATTTTAAATCCAGGGGATTATAATGGGATCCGAGAATCTTTTTTTAATTTTTACGTAAAAACATATCTTGTTGCTGACAGTCCCCGAGACAAGATCCCTGAACACAATACCCCCCCCCCCCCCCCCCGTCCTCTACCTCCTCTCCCTCAGGTGACACTGATCCCAACCCACGACACGGAGGTGACCCGGGAGTGGTACCAGCAGACACACGAGAGGCAGCAGGAGCTCAACATCATGGTGCTGGCCTCCAGCAGCACTGTGGTCATGCAGGACGAGTCCTTCCCGGCATGCAAGATTGAGTTTTAAGACCATCCATCTCTCTCTCTCTCTCTCTCTCTCTCTCTCTCTCTCTCTCTCTGTCTCTCTGTCTGTCTCTCTGTCTGTCTGTCTGTCTGTCTGTCTGTCTGTCTGTCTGTCTGTCTGTCTGTCTGTCTGTCTGTCTGTCTGTCTCTCTCTCTCTCTCTCTCTCTCTCTCTCTCTCTCTCTCTCTCTCTCTCTCTCTCTCTCTCTCTCTCTCTCTCTCTCTCTCTCTCTCTCTCTCTCTCTTTGTATGTCCCTGTTATACCCCGTTATACATAACCTGTCGACCACATCATTGCATATTTGTCTTTTTCATCCTTGTTGTGTGGTAGCAGTTCCCATGGAAGAAATCGCTAAGCAATCATGCTAATTCGACCCAAGGATGGAACATGGAACAAAAATAATATTTTGCCTTATATCATATAATGGTTCTGTTCTGTTTCTTTGTCTTTCTCACAAATGAATCAAAGCACACTTTATTTTACTAAGTTAATTGGTAGAATAATTAGCAACAAAATATATTAATCAAATTATATTTATGCCATCAGCTATTATAAGTTTCTGATTTTATTGGTTTTTGGTAACATTAACAGATGTGTCTGTATGTCATCTAAAACAATACTCGTCCAACTGTACTGCTTTGTGCCTACTGTTGTCATAGTAACAGATATTGATCCAAGTAGACTCCAGTTGTCTTTTTGATACGTCTTTCATAGATAATTGCAGTAGGTTCTTTCATGAACTAGATGGGTCCATAGTTATCCGTTTTCTTACAGGTAAAAATAACTATTTAGTAGTCTTGGCTTTGTTAATGTTGTTTATGTTGTCTTGGCTTTGTTTTTTCGATTGACATTAGGGTTAACATATCCTTGCAGTGGATGTTTTTGTAGTGAAGGGCAGGATATTGAGTAACAACATGAAAAGATGTAGGTAACAGGGTCGGCATTGTTACACTGTAAAATATTTAAAACACCACATATTAACGTCTCTATTTATTGAACATTTCAAAAGTTTTCGTGATGAACTCTGCTATGGTGAGAGTGGGTGACCTTAATGTGAAAGTTCTGTAAAGGACTGGGGAAGATTGTATTTCATGTGAAGCAATAGGAACATGTGGCTCTGACGGGAGTTGGCGGATAGTTGTGCCTGGTATAGTTGTGTGCTGTTTGAGGAATGAGAGACAGAGTTTTCGATTGGGCAATGGTTGGATTAGATTAGAAAGTCACCCACATGTGCCTTTCTGCCCTGGTGTATGGGGTAAGAAAAACACAATTGGCTATGGAATGTCAGATTTTTGAAAGCCGTCACCACAGTTCATTGATTGGCCTGTGTTAGAGACTTGGTGAGCTGGTCTCTTGTGTCAGTCAGAGTCTGTAGAAAAACTGCTACACAAAAAGTCTCAACTGCTTTGTTTTGCACATTCAAATTATAATTTGATTGCACCTTTTGGCCGAAAATCAAAAATTCTAATCAAAGGATAATAATAATTGTAACTTTCATTCCTATCGTGACAATTTGCAAAGAAGCACAAATATGAAATTATTTAAAACACAGACCAATGTGCAAAACTAAGGCAAATCTGAGGCTGAAAGTATCATTGATCACATATGATCAGTTGTGCTGTTGCTCTATCGTACAATTGAATAACGACAAAACTTAATCAAATTGATAATTTTTCATTCTCTTATCTGTATGCATTTGTCTTTAATGTACTGGAACTCCAAACAGGCCTTTTTAAGATGGTTATCTTTGGAAAACATAGTTAGCACTTGGTATGGTTTTATTAACAGGTTACAATTTTAACACTGTATTATGTGTGATGTCTCCTGATTTGATATTGATTCTATTTTAAAGTTTTTGTGGAAAGAAAATTGATTTTTATCAAGCTTCAATGGCAACTTAAGAGCAAACAAACCTTAAAAAACTTAAACCACAAGCCTCGCCTGGAAATATTACAATAATTCAGTGCAATTCCTACAACCCGTATTTCCAATCCAAAACTCTCCCCCGGAGCATGTCATCTCTTCGACATTCAAAGCAAAAGGACACTCAGTTGTATCAAACAATATGCTGTAAAACATCATGTTCAGACAGATTTTAAACTGAGGTTCCTTTGGTCATACCATGTGAAAACAAGATGAGGAGGTTCACTGGCCTCAGTTGAATGTGTAGAAGCAGATTACCTTTACATCCTCCTACCGGAGGACTCTGATCTCTTGGTTGCCTTGGTTACTGTGCATCACATGGTGCAACCCCGAGCACAAGTCCAATTATCACCTGCAAAGAAACATGGCACTGGAGTTTAGGAACACTATGCTCACTGTAGAAAATCCACATTGGGCATTCTTGTGTCGTTAGTGTGATGGCTCCTGACGCTATGAGTGCTTTTGATTCATTGGTCTTTCAACTCTACAAATTACATAACAAACAGCATCTATCGAATGATAGTAACCTTAATGTGTGGGTGGCAACTAAATATGGCTGCTGCATTTAGAGAGAGATGTAGATGGTGCACATTCATCTCAATTACACACTTATTCTAAGCTAAAGGTGACATAATCAATTATATTATAGCGTAGCATATCCGCACAAACGTACAGACTGCCAGGTGGAGGGACTCGGTTCCTCCGTCAAAACATATTAACCTGCACCATATCTATAACCACACACGGATTCATCTGTTTTAGTTTCGGGTTAAAAAAAAGCAAGGAAAAAAAACACAAGCTCAAGAGTAAGCATTTTTTCTTCTGCCATATCAAACGTATCCAACTCAACCCCACGTCGGGATCCCGCTGTTAACGCTAGGCCTGTTGGTTAACCGTAAGACCTGCTTGTATGTGCATGTGTGATTTTGGGTTCTTGTAATAGCTTAAAAGAAAACCGACTTACATAGAAAAATGTTATTATTAAAAAAAAAAAAAGATGTATATTTAAGAAACTAACTATGTGGTACTGAGAAGGGCTTCTGTGACCTGGCTGTGCTGTGGCTTTACACATATGCATTGTGGTCCCTTTCCATCTCTTCCTGTAACATATCTTTCCTTTCATTTCCTGGTTTAAGTGCAATATTCTTACGTATCTCTTGAAAAAAAAAGCCTAAAAGAAAATAGATTAATTGTAAACAGGAAAATGTGGTAAACCAATAAAGTACATTTATTAAGGGGAAATGATTGCTGTGTTTATTTTTTCAACAGATGTATCATTATTCAGTTACTTTCATTAAACAAGCTGGCTTCACATATATACACAAATACAAAGTGCAAAGTATACATCTTACTATAGCAGCTCATAATACACTTAACTTCAAACATATTTAAAAATATAGAAAGGTACACCCTGTCTGCACTAATGTCGATGATTGTTATTTATCAAGTTCATTCATTTTTACTTTTTACATTTAAAGTTATACATCTTTTAACATCTTGCCACAACCTTAATTTGAAGATATAATTATTACACGTGGAGTAAGGAGTATGGACAATTGCCTAATGTCGATTTTCTTTATGCAGGGCACGCAGTACAATCTTTTCTTTCATGGGCTGGCACATAATCAGGGAGCTGCTGAATGGCTTCTGGCACAGACTGGAATGGGCATGACCATGACATCATCTCCTGAGTCACGTGACCAGACTGGAGCAGGAACAGCATCACACTGCTGTGGTAGCATTCTGTGCTGTGTAGTGGTAGTGCCAGGCTACCAAACACAAGCAACTTTGTCCTGGACTTTAAAGTTGTCCAGACGGTCATTGAGAGTTAGTGCAGCATGTATAGACCAAAAATAGGAAAGTTGATAAACGTAATTTGTCTATATGTACCAACATATTTATGCATTATATTCATATATATCATTGCTTTACGGATAGTGGAATGGACTGATGCTCAACAACAGTACTGCTTCTGACTGCGTCCGAGAACATCGACCATATTGTAATGCTACCCGTCATCCATAGAAATAACCTCTGAGGTGACACGATTCCTCCCCTTATTGGTCGATAAGGAGACCCTTCACAGGTTTTCATAGGACTAATTATGGGTCCGCCCCTTTTTGTACCAGAGCACAGTACCACTAATGATGATAAGTACACTACCTACCTTCCTTGTACATACAAGTATCAGAACCATAATAAGTGTTATGTGGGGAAAAAAACCCTCTTTAGTCATACATCAATGCTTCTGTGAAAAGGGTCTATGGGCATCTAGCCAAATCTGCCATAGCAACAGGTGAGCAGGGTAGCCTAGCACAGAAGTGTAGAAGACAACATATAACTCCACATATCGATAGACATGACAACATATCAAATGTAACTATAGAAAGGTCACGGCCCACTTACTTATCAGAGGGGGGTAGTTGTTTTTTTAATCATGAAAACATAGTCAATCAACAGGCCTAATTCTTTTTTAAATTAATGGTTGGCACAGATTAGCCTTCATTTCAAACAGTTGAACATTTATCTTTATTGCAAACTAAAAATACAAGAAACATTAAATTTCCCCCCAAAGAAATAAATAACAGAGGGGGGGATGATCTCACCCTACTTACACATATCAAGTATTTAACTGTAAATTGAAGTGCACATGTGCAAATATCAAATAAAGTATTGTGGCGACCAGAACCGTGGTTGCCGTGTTTCGTATGGCTGGAATTCTGGGACCGGTCAGACCTGTTGGTTTAGGGTGTGTTCCAGATGCCTCGGACACCAGCCTTCCAAGTTGCACTTGTGACGTCATTTTTTCATGTCTCGTAGTACTTATAGAGTTGTGACATGTCATTGGCTTGTCTTTTCTCAATGCTGTAGACTGCTCCAATTTCTCAACGTTCAGCTGTCAATTATTTTTGTATACTAAGCATATTCGACCGCTGTCAAGGAAAGGGGATTTTTTGCCTCTGATTCACGTCTTCCGCATCACACTGCAAATAGTCTGGTAACTTGTTAATCCCAGCGTATTCGGTTGCTAAGTGATTTCAACGTCTTTGACAAACTATTTCTCTGCTGTTCAACACTACGAATGGTAACAAATAAATTGTAATTGTATTTTTTCGTTTTGGCAAGTAGCCGTGTAATAAGTGGGACAATGTATAGAACGCCGGTCATTACCGGGAAAATAAGCCCCGAGAGGGCGAACAGGACACCAACACGAAGCAGAGGGGTCTTGCTTCGCACTGAAGGTGCTTATTTTCGATAATGACTTGGTTACTTATTAGGTGAGTGCTGCATGCAGCGCTCAACTGTTGTTCTTCATGAGTCTTATTCTTTCTTTATTATTCTCTACAAACTTTGGGACCTATCTTCTACCTCAATTTTTCACCTAGAGACTCGATTCAAATTTTACAATATTCAGAATAGCTTGGAAGCACGCCTCTCTATATAGATTTTTAAAATATTTTATACTTATCCTATTCTACTTTTAAAATACTTATATTTTTTTACTTTTAAATTTTTTAGTTTGTTTAACATGGGAGTGCCGTCCTCCCATTGATTCCCATGGTACTTTAACTGTTCAAGACGTAACGGTAACTAAATAAATGCTCCACCATTTATCTTCGTTCAATTTAACAAATCTACACACTTGCATCTTCAATAATATCTAAACAGAATTTCGATATCATTTAAACTTTCTTCAGGATCACAGTTTTAGTTTTAAACCGTCCTTTTCTACAGTTGGTCCCATTGAAGCCGTATGCCCATTCTGACACTTAAATTACTTAAGACATCGTTGTAAGTGACGTTGCATAAATAAGTTTTCTTCAATTATGCACACTTAATAAACAATACTTCAATTGCATGTAATAAATAAATAGATAATAATTCATGTTGGGTTTAAATGTTAATATAATGTATCTTAACCATGTGTAATGTGTAATTAAAATGTGTCGATGTGCTGCAAGCGCACGGAACTAATGTTTTTGTTCCTAGTTTCCCTACGTCAGTTTTATTTGACGTAAAGGGCTGACCGCGTGTATTAAGTGCAGCGTTATTGTTATAAGTTTGCCTCTGAAGTTAAAGCAGACGGCCAAGAAACAAGGACAGTAAGAACCTTTAAAGAACCTCTTCTCACAACAAGCGGCCAGCGAGGTATTTTATTTGACCCTTTAATGCACTTTATTTCCTGTTTTATGCATGTCGTTTTCACGTGCCAATTAATGTCATATTTCTGTTTTACTTCGTGCATATGTTAATACTGTATCATTTGCTGATGTGCCGTTTTGTTATGTTTATTTGTGATCGTTTTTAAAGAATGCCATTAAAGAAAGCCCGTTTTGAAAGAAGCCAACCTGTGTCTGTGTTGTGACGAGAGCTACAATCGTAATGGTCACATTTCAACCGCTTACCATCGTTCAAACCATTATTATTATTATTATT
The DNA here is from genome assembly GCA_900291075.1 of Melanogrammus aeglefinus. NCBI lineage: Eukaryota > Metazoa > Chordata > Actinopteri > Gadiformes > Gadidae > Melanogrammus > Melanogrammus aeglefinus. The sequence goes on along the minus strand of OLKM01001978.1, from coordinate 14,323 downwards.
ATAACTTTATTCAAGACACAGGAAGGTCCACATAGACAGCACACTACATATATATACACATATACATATACATACACATATATATGTACGCATATAAATACACACACACACACACACACACACACACACACACACACACACACACACACACACACACACGCGCATATATATAAAACATTTAAGAAGGAATGCAAATGAGGCATTATCAATTATAATACAAACAATTAAAAACGCATACAAGCTTCGGGTCCAATGTTTCCAGAAGCAAGATGACTCTGAGAGAGATATCAATTAGAGACACAATAATCGTGTTCATAGACCCAGTCAATCTGCCCATGAATCTATACATTACATTTCTCAGAACAGCATTGAAAGTGGGCACATTGTTTGTCACGAACCTTTCACTGGCACTACTACACCCCCCCCCCCCCCCCTTGGAGTTTTAAGCAAAATTCTCAGAACATCATTATATGCCACATGAAGTTTTTTCAGTTTTGCTGTAATTACACCACAGGTGGGCAGTATACATTGGAGTTCAATACGCTTTGAAGAGCGATATTTTAACATCAGTAGAACACATGTAGAATTTGCGCTAGCATGTTTGCCTGCCCATACAGTATACCACAGTGACGCTGCACATCATCATCACAGAGGTCATCTCTTATCACATGTCCCAGATATTTAACCTTCATTACAACCACTAGCGGTTCACCGGCCAGTGAGAAAGAAGGAAAGACAAGCTTCCTATCCTCCTTTGTTCTAGCAATCAGTACCACACTCTTCGTTGAGTTAAATTTGATATCATACATTAAGCCATATTGAGAGCATATTCTAAGAAGCTGCTGCAGGCCAGCACTGGAGGGAGACAGTACCACCAAATCATCAGCGTAAAGCATATGATTAATGAGGCTATCCCCCACCAAACAGCCAGTTCTACACTCCTTTAGCTCTTCAGATGATCCATGTACAGATTGAATAGTAGTGGGGACAGAATTCCGCCCTGCCGCACTCCATTGGAGACATAGAAGGGTGTGGATATACTCATCCCCCACCTAACTTGCATAGTTTGGTGAGAGTACCAGAACTGCAGTATCCTGATTATATAAGAGGGGGCTCCCTCGCTCAAGTAGTTTAGCAAACAGTTTCCCATGATTGATACGGTCAAAGGCTTTTGACGCATCCAGGAAACACATGAAGACTGCTATTTCGTGATCTGTACCTATGGACAATTTCTTTAAGTGCATAAATACACAGATCAGTTCCATGCTTAATCTAAAAGCCAAACTGGTTATCTGTTGATGCTATATAATCTGCAAGCCTATCCATAAGGATCCCTTCTAGTACCTTGGACAGTATACTTGCAAGTGCAATAGGCCTATAGTTATCAATACTAGTTAATTGATTGTCTTATTTTTAACTACAGGTATTAACAAGACATATAACATGGATCCTGGGAGTATGCCATGCTTCATTAACCCAGAAAAGCATAGAGCAAGTAACACTGAAATACTTTGGCTAGAGTATTTCAGATGTTCTGCTGTTATTTTATCCTGCCCACAGGCTTTGTTTATTTTAAGTTTCTCAATAACATAAGATACTTCATCTGGCCAGATGACTACACCATCACTGTGAGGTATTTCACCTATGTTAAACACATCACTCTTCACACAGTTAAAAATGTTCTCATAGTGTCTCCTCCATAGCTCTGCAATGTTTTCAGGTTCAGTAATGCCATCAATGCTAGAAGGCAGTGGCATCTTGCTGTTGTTTACCACCTTCACCTCCTTCCAGAACTCGTATACATTATTAATTTGTAACTTTTTCGCCGTAGAGTTCGCCCTCATAGTCTGCTCATTTGTTTTTATAAAACGCACAGCATATTTAAATCTAGCATTAGTCCGTACCTTTGGCTCACAGACTGGGCCATGCCGCGGTTTGCCTGCTAAAACCCATCTTCTAAAAGCATCTTTTGCCTCCATATGAACTTCATGAACATAGTCATTCCACCCTGGTCTCACAATATGTTGTTTCACCACTTTTCTTCGCAGTGATTCACTTCCAACAACTAGACAGTTCACAATTTTATCATACATTGCACACAGGCCATTATTATGACTTACATTCTTACAGTTGATATTCCCACACATAATTGCATCAACAGGTAACTCAATATTTCTTAAATACACATCAGTCAGTAACTTGTAATATTGCAGGTCAACATCTGTGAGCCTAGCCCAGTCCAGCGTCTCACTTGGTTTATGGCTGTCATTACGGACAAGCTCAGGTAGGCCCTTGATGTTAATGAACATAGAGACCGGAATATGATCTCCAGTGGCCATACCATATAAGATCTCAGCCTCCTCTATACAAGCATGTGCATCAAATGTAGACATACAGTGGTCCAACCAGGATGTAGTACGCCAAGCTTCACTCACATGTGTATAACTATCGGCTGGCAATAGTTCCTTACTGGACAGAATCACCTTGTTATCTATGCAGAATTGTGTCAGGTGTTGACCAAACAATGAGTTAGTATCTGATATATCAGCATTCAGATCCCCCAAGACAAATATGGATGTATACTCACTTTCCCTTATAAGACCCAATAAAAGCAAGCTTATTCAAGTACTCGTCTTAATTTTTGTGACATTCATATGGAGTGTATACATTTAAGATTATAAAAACGTTCTTATCCTGCACCACCTTGATTCCTATGCACCAATCCACATCTTACCTGATCACAGTGACCAATGAGTCAAGTTTCTTATGCCAGAATATAGCCACACCACCTGGGATCCTGCCACGCAGAATTCCGGTGTTAAGGTCTGTCGTAGATTCCCCTGCTCCATGGAAATCATTATGCACAGTGTTCAGTTTATCCAGATCTTGAATAGATAAAAAAGTCTCTTGCAAACAAACCACATCCGCATGCTCAAAGAGTTTGTCAATAACAATGCGTTGGGCTCTCGCTCCAGTGCCCTGTCCAAGTCGCAGACCACGGGAGTTATAAGACACAACTCTCATAGCAGTTCATCATTGTTTATCATGCACAGGAAGCCCTAGGCTCAGGCGCACTCATCCCTGTGCCGTGTGCTGCTAAAACACCTGCCCCTACCGCAGCCCTAGGCTTGCGATTCTCATAGAAGCGCCTTACATAGGTCCCTTCTGGCCACAGCTGCGGTGCATACATCATACCTACTTCCTTGCACTCAGCTGTAACTTTGAAAGAGTGTCAATCTTCTGACAAGTCACATCTCTGGAGAGTTGTTCTTTTAGATAACTAGCCAGAGTCTCTGACTCTAGGTCAGGAGCAAGCTTTGTCGCAAACACACTCACCAGCTTAGATGTCACTGCATGTATGTTCCGCACAGCAGCGGTTCCAACTATGCCGTAGGTCTTCTCTCTGGGAGGGTTCATACTAGTCTTGCTCTGTACTGCAGCAGTAGATTGTTTTCCAGGATGTTGCTTGTGCTTGCCATGTTTTAGTACATGGCTCCATGCAGGGGACATCGTCGCGGCACTCCCCCCGCCCGCGGTCTCCTCAGCGACGGCCAACGCCGAGGGCCCAGGCTCAGGCTTCCTGTGACTTGGTCTGTGGAGCTGGGCCCCCTCACAGGTCATGATAGTGGCTGCATTCCCCTTGCTGGAACTGGGTTGCTCAATCACACTCAGGCGTTGGTTAATGTCTGTGGTTATTCCGCAAAGGTTCTCACATGCAGTCGACTGCTCACTCACAGCATTTTTCATGGAGGCTATCTCTACACTTAGGCGTTCAATCTTACTAACCAGGCAAGAGACATCAAGGCTATTAAAAGTCACTGGTGGTAAATCATCCAAGTGATAGGATACAAAGCGAGGAACATCCTCACCAACCTCATTCAGTAGTTTCAGACAACTCTTAACATTGTTGGCATCTTTCTGTAGTCCTTTGTAAGCTACACAAGGCTGCCCCGTGCCAGGACACAGTTCAAACAGGGCCTTCTTGGAGCTTTCAATCCACTCTGATCCAAAGTGATTTACAGCCATCAGGATAATGTCATCCTGAGGCACAGTCTTCAGTTTGACAGCAAGGAAACTTAACAGTTCATCTTCCACGATAGTTTTGCCATCAATAACGGTGAAGATCTCAGGTTTAATCCTTTGTTTGATAAGACGCTGTGCGGCTGTGTCAACATTGGTGGCCATCTTCTCATCTTTGATAATTCCCTCCCTCCCTCCCTCCCCATTAAACAAATCCACACTTTTATCTTCAATAATATCGAAACAGAATTTCGGTATCATTTAAACTTTATTCAGAATAACTGTTTGTTTCATACCGACTTCGTTTTCAGTGGATCTCATTGATTTAGCTGGAGCTTGAGGACGTTCAGGCAGTGTTGCCAGATTGGCCTGTTTTTCCCGCTCTATTGGGATACTTTTAATCACACACCGGCTCGCTATTCTTTTAAACAAACACACACACACACACACACACACACACACACACACACACACACACACACACACACACACACACACACACACACACCTGGATGAATGTTCCAGAATAGCATTTTATTGCAGGACATTATGAAGTTAAAATGAAAACTGCATTTACAGAATGAAAACTGCATTTATAGAAAGGGCAAAGGCATTGAGCTGCAGGCTAGCATACGGCACATTACAGTACGCCTCTGTAATAAAGTATAGCTTTCTTAACACCTTAATGAGGCTCCTTTTTAGGCTAAAGTTCATTATACAAGTGCATTTCAGTTCACGTATCTCAGCAAATAATTGCAACACAAGCTCTGTAGAAAGGCTTCTTTAACTACATCAAATAAACCATCAATCCTCAGTTAAGGAAAGCTTGATCTCATCAACCCACTCCTTTGAAAAAAAATAAAGCAAGCTTTTAGTATACAACGCATATCCTGCACAATAGCACCGGCAAGAACACACAACAAAACAAACAAACAAAAACAACAACACAGGATCAGATTGTCATTCACAAATCTGTTCAACTACACGTCCACCGACAGGACGGAGTTATATGTTATGCACACAGCAGTGCTGACGGTAACTTACTCTCGCTGGTTCCTTTCAAGACAACCCAGTCTACAGTACATCACGGGACAACATGTTCAAGACCAGAATTGCTTTGAATTCTTTGCAGTCTTGAAGCACAGACCTGCAAAACCTTGCTACATGTCAGTGACATTGTACTGTGCTTAGCACAGTAGGACCACAGGGAACCCACTACAATAAAGACCCACCCCTCTGAGGGACTTTAAAATTATCTCTAGTTATAATATACATTTAGAATTAGGTTGAGGATTCTCTCACATAGTAGGGTGTTTCATAAGAAAATAAACAGTAGCTATGGCTATCCATTTCTAGTGGGTTGGCAAACAAAAGATGTACACATTTCCCAGAAGCAAATTCAAAATAAATAGACATTTTTCTCAATGATTTCCCTAATAATTATATATTTAGATATAAATGTCTGTATATATTTTTATATGTATTATATTCTAGATGAGGCGTAAGGACTTTGGCAGTTATGGAGAGGAGAACCGAGGAGAGGAGGCGTGTGGGAGGGCAGACTCCTCCCAGCCCCGCTCTGGCAATCATGGAGGTTACACGCCTGGAGACAATCTGGGGAACATAATCTGGGATCCAGCCGTCCTACTGGGCTATAGTAGCAGGATGTCTGGGGGGGGAGGGGGACACCGAGCCTGATGATTTGTGATTTTTAGAGACAATTTTTCAGCTCACTACTGCTGGCCGAGTTTGTGTTGTGAATAGGCCTCTGAGCAATTTGATTGGTCAAAACAAACATGAAGTGAAAGAAATGGAAAGGCCCTGTTCTAAAGCCTGATTTGGGGGGACTAGGGTTTTTAAGCCTGGAGGCTTATATGCCCTCACAGAGCACACAGCCGGTACAATGAAGGTGATTGCAAGGCTGGCAATCCGAATCTCCAAGGGTCAGTTAAACACAGTAAGTAGAGAAGAAGAGATTGGGAGGGAGGGAAACAAGCAGACTAAAAATACAATTGTCATTTGGATGTTAATATTCGGATCACCCTCGAGTAACCAGACACGACGACGACGGACTGTAACTGAAGGAATTGGCGGTCCTACGGTCAGACACCCCCTGCCCCAGACCTACTGTGTCTCACTCCCTCGCCTCGTCCATGGATCAAGAACCCTCTAGAACACATTCCTTCCCCACACTCCCTTCCCCTAATAAAAATATAACTATGTCGGCTTACTCATCCCAGGGCTGGTTGCCAAACAGTAAGCAGTGCACATATGACGGACCTGGGACCCTGATCAACGCTAGCATCACAAGGCGGTACGAGAGCCAAGACGGCAGTCAGAAACAAATACATTTTTTAAAATCACATAACACACCACACCCAATGTATATCGCCAACATGTGACGGCACGTAGACACGGCAGAGACAATGTATGCTGGCATTTGCTTGCGAACACAGGAACACAAACACCGGGGCCACAGCTGCAGAACCTAGCTTGCTTTATGCTCCTTTCATTTTGTAAACGCATCCTTCCATGTGGTGGTAGCGTCTGCGTGAATAATCAGGCCCCTGCACAACAGGAACCACCAGAGGACGTTCCTTCACCTAGTCAGGGGTTGTGGAGCATCTCCTGATACCCCCCTAGTGACACCCAGTCTGTGAACACATAGTGCAGGACCTTCTTGGGAGACCCACGTAGAGTCCAAGTGTAGGGCTTCCATCCGTCCAGGGAGGCCAGTTGAGCCTCGGAGGCTCAAGTTTAGAGGGGGACGCGGGTGAGGCATGAGCCCCCCGGGGCGGGGTCAAGTCAAACATGAAACCTTAAAGCTGAACTTCGGGGGCTCGTATGGCCACTGAGGCCGGGGATCACCGGTATGCATCTTTCAACAATCGGCGGTCTCTTTGTTGGATGCCCCCTACGCCCAGCGGCATGTTGTGAATCGCCCACATTTACATGGACATGGTGGACAGCAAGTGTTCTGCTACAGTGACTTCAAAAACAAACGAGAGGATCCACGACATCACTGCGCACACCCCGAGAGGTAAATAGTAAGATAATTTGATTCAGAACACTTTTGTGACGGACCCCCAGGGACATCAGGGGGAGCTTAGGGACCGTCAAGATCCATGTCGTCGACGTCATCAATGACCCTCAAGTGTCACTCCTCAAGGCTCGGCCATGTGGGGGGCTCTCACCTCCACCGGGGTCCCAGAGTGGGAGAGGCCGCCGAGGCCGTCCCTCCAGTCATCCACAGACTCCTGTGTGTCGAAGAACTCCTCGGAGGGCACCTCCGGGGACTGGGGCGTCTGAGCGCTGGAGCCCGCCTCGCTGCCGCTCTCTCTGAGCTCCGGCAGCGCCGGAAGAGACCCTGGCAGGCAGCAGTAGCTCTCCAGGGGGGCCAGAGTGAGCTCGGCCAGGGGGGAGCGAGGGAGGGGCCGACCCGGACCGGGTTCGGCGGCGCTTTCGCAGCTGGGAGTCTCAGGCGCGTCGGGGCCCTCCTCTGGCTCCTCTTCGTGCCCGTGTTCAGGTTGTTCTTCCAGGGCTGGGAGAGCCAGGACCAAGTGACCCAGGGCTGGGGGACCCGGGGCCGAGTGGAGACCCGGGGCTGCAGTTTCCGGGGCCGGGTACTCCGGTGGCGAGGGGTTCCCGAAGGTCCCCTGGTCTTCAGGAGGACAGAGGCCGGGGCCGGTCAGGTCCGGAGGTCGCACGGTGCCAACCGTTGGCAGGCAGGAGTGGGCCTCCTCGCTGCCCTGGGGGCTGAGGGCCACCTTGTCGCTGAAGCTGAAGCGCGGGGAGGTGTCGGCCGTGGTGGGGGAGGAGGGTCCGGCGCTGGACACAGTGCTGGAAGGACCGCTGCTGTCTGCAGGGGGGAGTGGTGGTAGTGAGGACAGAGCAGGGTTTGGTTGGTGTATGCTGAGGGGGGTGGAGGAGGTATACTGATTCCTTAGGGCAGGGGAGTTCTCGACGGTTGGGGTCCGCGACGCCCGACAGCAAATTTGACCTCTTTAGAGCCATCTTCAGAATGAAGCACGGGTTTGGAATGTTATTCCATGCCATGTATCGATGGCTTATTATTTTAATTTAGCCCCAATTGTTAGCCTAGATTAGTACACCTTTTTTGCTGTTAAAATTGATTACTGTAAATTTTGGAAATAATTAAGAGTAAACCAGTTGAGAACCACTGCGATTTCCATTATACTCTCTGTACTACCTCAACTAACTCAGTGGTTGAGGTAGTACAGAGAGTATAATGGAAATCAAATATCCCCTTCAGGAACTAAAGTATGTCAGAAAGTGGTTCTGTTTGCATTCCTCTACATACAGAACTACGAACAAGATAATAATTGGACGAGCCATTGCACAAAAAATCTAAAATAGCCTTTTCAGCATAAGTATATGCTTATTAGGGCTGTCAATGAATATTCGAGGTTCGAATATTCGTTCGAATATGTATCCAAAAACGCGAATTCGAACGTGAAAATTAATATTCGAATGTGAAAAAACACTCCCGCGGTACAAGCGCCTCTATCTGCTTTGTGAATGAGCCTCTGTCTGTTCGCGATGTCCCTCGTTTTAAAGTAAGGAAATGCCCCAGCGAAAGCCGCCGCCCACCAGCACTCTCAACGAGACGGCAAACATATAGAACACATTACTGTACAAAGTAATCTGATAGGCTACTGTAGGCCTACAGCGTAATCTGATAGGCTACTACTGTACGTGCATGTGCGTGCGCGGAAATTGTACGTGAATCTGATACTGTACGTACTGTACGCATTACGCACACATACCCGGGAAATGTAAACCAATCGAAGCAAAGCAAAAACCAAAAACAGCTACATCATGATTATATGTGAAAAACCGTTATCAGATGAAAAATGGCTGAAAATACAGAACACGTCGCGGCTGCCATCAGAGTCGGGGAGGGAGATCATAACCCCCCGCAACCTTACAAAGTGCCGTTGGTGGAGTTTTTTGCTTTTTGGGCTCAGCGGGGAAAAATTGTTGAGCCAAGGCATAAGGTTATTTGCAAGCTGTGCAAAGTTGAATTGGCCTACCACTCGACAACCAGCAACATGCGGGCACATCTGTCCACGGCGCACCCGGGTGAGTTCTCGGCAAAGTCCGAGACAGCTTTTTTTTCATCAATCCGAACGGTGCGTAGTGCTGGCCCTTTCGCTGACATGGTGGAAGACGTAGGCGACATGCATTTTTTTCTTTATCGATTTTAATAGGCCTTCTCGATAAATGGTAAGCAAAGCAAGGAACGTTACCACTAGCATACTTTGTAACATTCAGAAGCGGGCGTCTTCTTCAGATTACTATAGTTTGCGCGCTTGCAGGTGTGGTGGTGAAATGCAAGCCATACAAATTTGTGGCTTTTCATGATTAGGCCTCCACGTTACTGGGCTGTTTATAGGATATATATATATCCCACTAATTTGAACCATGGTTTTGTCGCATTATTGACATATTGACGGCAACTGCGTAAAATAGGCAACCAGATATTCGAATAGTTCGAATTCGTGATTTTTTTCAAAACGAACATTCGAATGTCATTTTTGAGCCATTTTGACAGCCCTAATGCTTATGCAATTTTTTTTTTTTTAAAGTGCATCCAGTACTTAATGAAACATGTTGAAATAGGGTTATAGTAGTAGGTTGGTGAAAAGTTTGTTGTATGTTTTAAATTCATAAAATGAAATGCTTTTTGTTTGCTTGAATTTAGGTAGCAACCCAATTATTATACCCAAGTGTACCAATTGTACCCATTGATTGTGTCTTTTGAAAGAACAAAATTAGAAACAGAAGCCCTTCTTCGTGAACCACTGCATCGCTGAGAATCAATGCTCGACACAGTATCAAGAGATACGGACACCAATTTGACAAGGGAACTGTCTGGCAGCCACTGCAAATCGTGCATCCCATAAATAGAATAACAACAGACACCTTTAGTTGCTAGAAATTAGAAAGCACCAAGGGAGATAGTGTGTGGCAAAAATATCAGAGAGTAAAAAGGTTGTGGAGGAGTGGTGGTACTCACACCAAGCGGCCTGTCTGACCGGGTCTTGAAGGAGGAGGAGGAGAGCACTCTCTGGGGGAGGTACGAGTCCACGTTCGGCTGGTTCTGCGGGTCAAACATTGCCGACAGAGCTACGAGGGCAAAGAGCAGCCGAGAGATCCGACATGTTATAGGGACAGGCGTGATCTTTCCCAGGTGGCCGAATTCAAGTCCCTGGCACATTTCTCCTTACCCTGAGTGGACCTGGCCTGTGAATCTCCAGCGTTTTCGCAGACGGCGGTGAGGAACTCGTTGACCTGTTTGAGCGAGAGCGAGTTGTGCAGCGTCTCCAGGGGGTAGATGGACGGCACCATGGAGCAACCCTCGAAGCCTGCAGCAGAAGGAGGATGCGAAAGAGAGAGTTGGGGCCCAAACGTGGGAACCCGTCCGGTTTACGGTTAGAACTGGGCTAGCGACCACTTGGAGCTCAGCTAATCATCCATAGTTAGTCACCCCATTCAGCTTAACCCTGCTTTCCTGGCAGCCTCATGGCGGGCTGGGTGAATTGGGAGAAAGCATGCTTTAGGCTGGATAAATGTCTCAAAGCTGCCCTGGGTCCTACAAGTTCCTGCAAAGTCCCGGAGCTTCTATTTCAGATCAGGCTGGTAAGTCATACAAAATGTCCTGCAGACCCCGTAGAGGTGGCTACTTTAGCTGTATAGGATGGATGTCTTCATTGTGTTTCCAAAGGTGTGAGTGTGATTAGCCCTCAGAAACAATTTTAGAAATCTGCCTCTCCCTGACATCACAAGTGGGCGTGTCCACCTAGATGTATTGCTTGACAGATCAGTCTACCAGCCTACCCAGTGGACTATAGCAAACGTTGTTCATCCTCCATTGTCATCCATCTAGGTGGACACGACCACTTTGTGATCAGAAAGAGGCAGTTTCAAAACGGCTTGTAACGGCTTAATCACACCTGGTGGTATAAATATGTCATCTGTATGTCAACATGGGGCGCGGAGGAAAAAAAACAAATACCATTTTCTTTTTTTTGCAAGCTCCCCTTCTTCTAGTCAGTCCAAACAGCGGCACACACAGCACCACACAGCAGAAGTAACAGCACCCAACCACACAGAAGTCAAAGCTGTTCATCCACACGACAACAGAGGGCACATCACATAACTCAGAGAGAAATCAGCCACTGTTAGTTTACACCAAACAGGTGAAAATCAAAACCACTCGCGCAAATACAACTTTTTAAGAACCGCAAGAACTCAAAGAAGACGCCTTGGCTATTTTCACTTGAAAGCACATTCATTAACACATCCAGAAACAGAAATCCACATGCGTTTTCCTATCCGAACCAGTGGAGGTGTGCCTTCAAACAATGCAACGTTAGGTGTTTGTACTCTGGAGGAAGACACATGATGCATAATAACAATGCATTTATGTATGAACCAAAGTGAATGAAGTGGAATAAATAAAAGGAACTTATAGCCCTATGTGTCCATGGGTATTCAGCGAAGAAAACAGACGTGTTTTTGTTAGGGAGACTGAACCTTCAATCATGCCAGTTAAAATACAAAACACATCCAAAGACAGAGGGAAGTGAAGGCAACTTCGAGCTTGTTTAAATGGCGGGCTCAACCAACGGCCTCTCGCAGTTCGCCAAAGTTGCCGGCGGGGTTAGTATTCAAGTACAAGCTCGCATTCAGCCAGAACCCGGGTGAAAGGATTGTCCGGGCAAACGTGGAGCTCTGCTTCATAGAGTCTGGCTGCACTCTACGCAGGCTCTTCACTTCAACCTTCTGGAGGAGTACAGAATGAAGCATGCAGCATCAGGCCAAGCCGGCGGCACCAAGGCGTCAGCTGCGCTCACAACAAGCCCACACCAGTCAGCAAGCAGAAGCTCCTTGATGGCTCGGAGCGAGGAGGAAGAGGGAGAGAGAGGGAGGGAGGGAGAGAGAGTAGGGAGGGAGTGGCCAGGGGGGCGGGGGGGAAGGGCTGACCGTAGATATACTCTAGGGGGTTCCTGGCCGGAGAGACGAGCCAGTTGCGGAACAGGCGCAGGTGGTAGGAGCACTGGTTGAAGGTGGTTGGGCTAGTGCCCCGTCTCCAGGCCACAGGTGCCCCCCACGGCTAAGGTCAATGGAGAAGCGGTTCAACAACTGGGCCCCATGGTGGTGTCCTCCAGGGGCTCTGAGGAAGAGGAGGGACAGGAGGAAGGACAAGAACAGTGGAGGAGGAATGAGGAGGGAGAAGAGTGCAAGAAGGGAAATGAAAATGGCTGAATGTTGAGCTTGGGAGGGAAAGAGCAGGGCTGGGAGAAGCGCCGTGGGTGGGAGGAAGACAAGCAGAGGCATTTGGAAGGAGGATGGGAGAACTCAACGCAGGGTGGGAGTCAATGTGGTGAAGAGACAGGAGTGAGGGGAGAGGTGGGTGGTACGACCAGGACGGTCTGCGGGGCTGGCCGAACGACTGGCAGGTGTGTGTGTTGTGTGTTGGTTAGACATGCTGTGTTTGTGTGTTGTCAGTCACACCGGATTGTGATGACAACCATAGCTTTCTCTGCTGCAGGTCACACTGAAAGCCTGTTTGTCTCGACACAAATGTCCCCCTATTCTCCACCTTCAAATATGATTTTTCCATAAAAGCCGCTACAGAAGTCATTAACTGCTGAACCACTCAACCAGGGTTGGATTCTATTCATTATAGCAACCATGTTCCATTGGAGTGTTTTTCAAATTTTTATGATCTATCTACCACCAACTTCGGGGGGATTCAAAGTAAATGTGCGCACCACCACTAGAAGACCTATGTAGGCCTTTTGGGACAAGAGACCAATGTACCCTGGGAAATGTTGTCTCTGAAATAACGAAATTATTAATTATTTTAATTACCTAATTTTTTTGGTCTACAGCATTGTCACTCAGTCACCGCTTGAATTGGTGGCATGCATGGCAGCTAATCATAATTTGATAATGCAGCCAATACACATAATTAATGAAATTACTCTTACTTAAAGGGGGTGGAAACTGTCACCAATCTGGCAACACTGCACACTTAGTAGTAGAAGTAATAGCGCAGTAGTATTAGTGTGGCTAATTCATTGAAAGCAATCCGGATTCTAGCTAGCCGCGATGTGCCGGACAAAAGATGGACTGATTTCTGATTCTAATCATCAATTTTCAAAAGTCGTGTTGTGAAAAGAATTTGGAAATGGAAACTCGGAGCATGCAGGCAATCGAGGAAATCAGGACAGCAGGGTGTTTTGAAGGTACGAGGCGCCATACAAGATGAGCATAGGAAAATTTCAAGAATTTCAAAAAATTTACGGAAAAACTTTGTATATGTCCTCCATGGATCAAGCCCCATGTGTTTTATTTTTCAAACAAGCTCTTTCCGGCTCAAGCAAAGTAACTTCCAGCCAACTCCTACTGAGTGGCAGGGGAATGAAGGATATGTGTTCGTTTCAGCCAGCAATACACTGACCCCAGAAAATCTTTACCCCTTACAGCAGACCACAGCAGGCAAATGTGCAATGGTATGTTCCGACTTTTATAAATGCAGTATTACTAAACCACTATTTCCACTATAGTCCTCTCATGCACTTTCAGCATATCATTCAATGAAATAAAAAGGATCAAGGTAAAGGAAATGGTAATTTATGCAGTACTGTCATTAATAAAGCAACATTTTCAGTGTTTACACATGTAGAATCAGCAAACTTAACCACAGCAGGCTCACACAGATACCCACTAATTGTTCTGGCATTTCAAACATAAAATACAGAAACGAAATGCTGTCTAACCTGGACCATAAACAGACTTTTCCATAAATGCAGACTCAACCTGGGCGACACGACCTGCACCTGCGCCACAATGCACTCCAGGGAGATTAGTCATTCACAATTTCATACAAGGTTGTGTTTGAAGTTTACTTTACTCTAAGACGTTTATGCTGGTTTTACTTCCTAAAGCTTGGAGGACACCAACCAGGACCACTCGCATGTCATAAGCAAACACCTTCCAACAACACTTGAGATCCTTACTAGAATGATAACACTGCTAATTGCAAACCAAAAGGGAGAAACAGAAGGAGGGAAGTGGGAAGCCTTTCGGCCAGAGTTAGGGATTAGTCTGTTTATCCCAAACCCTGAAACCACGCAGTCACATACATGAGCATGAAACAATGGTCTTGAAAGTATATATCACTACGTGAGTAGGTGAGAGCCGCCTGTGTTCTCTGAATATGGACAATCTAGCAATCTACGGTGAACTGTCAACTTACATACTCCTCCAA
>OLKM01001977.1:85378-92015 GCA_900291075.1 Melanogrammus aeglefinus | reverse complement strand
TACATCAAGAAGCACTGTGTGGCAAAGCCCTAAAGATGGAACATGTTATGACCACAGTAACACGAGTAGTTAACTTTATAAGAGCCAAAGGTCTAAATCATTGCCAGTTCAAGTCTCTTTTGGATGAGTGTGGTTCAGAATACGCAGATGTGCCTTGTCACAGAGGTGAGATGGTTAAGCCGAGGTAAAGTACTGAACAGATGTATTGAGCTCCATGAGGAAATATGCCAGTTTCTTGAAAGCAAAGGGAAAGACAGCAGAGCTCCGGGAGCAAAAGTTTCTGTGTGAGCTGACCTTTATGTGTGACATCACAAGCCATCTCGATGCGCTGAACCTGCAGCTTCAGGGGCGGGAGCGTATCATCACAGACATGTATGCTGCAGTGAGGGCTTTTAAAACTAAATTGTGCCTGTGGGAAAATCAGATGCTGCAAGGAAACCTTGGCCATTTTCCCTGCTGCCAAACACTTAAAACGCAGATCTCTGCCGCCGTGTTCCCATGTGCACAGTTTGCTCAAAAACTCAGCGTACTCTGCGCCGAGTTTACCCGTTGATTTGCCGACTTTGATGTCCAGAAATCTAGGTTTGAACTGCTCAGTAACCCCTTTGCAGTTGACATGGAAAACGCATCTACCAACCTCCAAATGGAGCTCATTGAACTCCAGTGTAGTGACACGCTGAAGTCAAAGTATGATGCTGTGGGTACCACACAGTTACCACAATTCATCCCTGACACAATGCCTCAGCTCCTCACCCAAGCTGCTCAGATGCTCTCACTGTTCGGTAGCACATATATTTGTGAGCAACTGTTCTCCTCCATGAAGATGTCAAAAACATCTCACAGGAGTCGTCTGACAGATGAACACCTTTGCTCGATCCTGAGTATTTCCTCTTCTCAGAGCCTGAGCCCAGATATTGATGAACTAGCATCCAAGAAGAGATGGCAGGTATCTGGCTTGAACACAGAGTAGATCCGTGTGTAGCAAACTGAGCTACAATTAAAGATGAACTGAACTGAAATTTGAAGTTTTGTTGATTTAACAAATGTATTGTCTGCCTTCTCATTGGTACAATATCTAAAAAGGGCTGAACTTGCTAAAATGGATTAAATTGTACAGTGAAAGGGGTGAAAGTGTTACAAGGCGCCGCCATGTTTGATTTCAACAATCAGCTACGTCACTGGCATGGTAACCTACTCCTACTCTGTGGATCTAGCAAGCATAGCAGGTAATGAGTCAGGCTCTGAGGCTCGCTGAAATGGCTACGGAAAAGCAAACAACCAGGTCTATAGAAGGATCATCATATTGCATTCCCCCTGGCTGCATTAATTAATTATATAGGGCCAAGGCAGCTGGGGTAATCATACCTTTCCACAGGCTACCTTTGAATAGGAAACCAGCCCTTAATACATGGCTGGAAGCCTTAAAACTGACTAACCCTCCAATGTCAATGAGCCCCTGTCATGTCAATCTCCACTAGCTTGCACTCCGACCATAAAGTGTATAAACAATTTTTTCACAAAAAACGATTTTTTTGGTGAAACCATGTCTTTAATAACCATGTTATTACGGTAGTCAGATAATAAACCATGTTCTTTAATAGGTCCATGGTTCCAGACTGGTTTCAAATAAAACCGGACCTATGCGGTTTCGTGTTAGGATTCGTGTGGACGCCTGAAGTGAAGTTAGAGTTGCGTTGAAAGTTACCAGGGTTTTTTTGTATTATTTTTGTAGCTTTAAATACAGCCCCTTGGTCAATTTAATTAGTTACTGTACATTCAAAAGTATTTCTACTCAATCTAAAGGGTTAAACTACTACTACTAAACTACTATCTCCTCCTGGACTTGAATGTTTTTATACAGCGCGCAGGCTGGATGCGCACAGGCTTGATGCGCTCCACTTATTTTTGTGAAGAACCAGCACCTTGAATATGTAGGTACTACAGCGTTTGTACAGCTCATTGCGTTTCCGCAATGAGTCTGTCTTTACGGAGATATTCCTGAAACACATCAAAGGAAAACGGAGGGGGAATGATCATTTTCGTCTCGTTACTTGATTGTTATTTATGGGGCGCTCCAGTGTCTCCGCTCGGGCGTCCCTTAGAGAGAGCATGGCCACTTCCAAAACCTCTCTCTCACCGCACAGCATCCAAAATGCCCTATGCATGGTTATGCAACCTAATCCCACCATTAGATGGTCAAGGTTGACCGGGATCTCTCGGCAGCAGACCGATTCAATGGCAGTGTCCATGCTCCGGCTGTCCGGCAACACCCACACGCGCACCAGTCACACCCACACGATCCGAAGGTGGAGCTGAAGCCTGAAATTGATCCGTCTCCACCGGGTTGCAATCGGACACTACAGGCAGGGGCAGAGTGGGGCACTAATAGCCACCGGGAGAGTCCTCCCCGGTCCGGCCCTTCCCCCACCCCCACACACACACACACATGTGTGCCAACAATCAGTGGGCTTAGGCAGATAGGCCTACATGTTAGTGTTGCCGCCGTATACGGTATTAACAGTGTTGAGGCCAACACCGATTGAGACAACACTGTTGTCTTTCAGTAATAAAAAAAAAAAATCTGTAAAAATGAATGATATAATATTAAGAAAATAAAAATGTGTAAAATAGGCCACAGTTCTGCTCTGTGAGGAAGAGAATTGGCGCTCCGAGAATTGGAGCTCTTCCTTTCAAGACCGGTAACCATAGCAATGCCGGTAAACAAACCCCGCGAAGCCCTACGAGAGCTCCCCGCGCTACAGCCATCTGGAGGCGCGCAGAGCTTTTGGCCGTGATATTATACTTTTATATATAGGGCGTTATAAGACGCTGTCACCGAGTGTGAGAGGAGAGTTGACGGAGAAGATGGCGGTTGACCTAGTTTCAAAGTTTATACCGTTTATACTGGGTAATACCGGTGTTCACACGTGTGTATTACTCGGTGTGAAAATGTCCACACCGCGGCAACCCTACTACATGTTCCAAATCTCTTAACATATTCTCCATCCATTAAAAGAGAAAGATCAGTTAAGTCATCAATTCGTCTGAAATATACCAGCCCGCACATACACATTTGACTAGCAGCTTGTGCTAGCTCCCGCCTAGCAATAACCTCAATGATGGAGCTCTGGCTAACTGTTTTTCCATCAATTCACCTGCACAACTCATTAATGCCTGACTTCGGAATAAATCTGTTATTTTTGAGCACTTAGATGCATCCCCCTCCAGCATCCGCTTCTTCTTTATTCTGGCCTTTTCTGTCCCTCCTTTCTCCTTTCTCTTCTTGCCTTCCATGAGTGTCACAACAAGCATGTAACCACAAACTTGCTCGCCTCCTCTGTCTGACGTGTCTTTAGGGTCATGCCATTAAACGTGGGGCCGCTCGTATATCACCCTACATTTCCGAAAATGTACTTGACCTGCAAGCTGTTTATTGGATAAACGCATTTCCCAATCCCAGGAGTCTTTGCTCCATTCTACGTCAATTCAAGAACAAAGAAATTAAAGTAAACTGTAGTTCGCATTTTTTATTCATGGCCATTAAAGTTCTGTAACGCCTGAATAATGAAAAATAAATGAAGTAAAAAAAAAATTATATAAAAAAAAACATGAATGAGACATAGTGAGTAAGCAAGTGGTATAAATGTTGTTTGGATGTTCCCTAGACTTTTGTTGTATTTGTCGGGGATTTTCACGGCGTCTTGAAGGGGAATAAATTATGCTCAGGGCCGGCTTGCAGACGCCTCGCGGCCGCTCACTAGGACTGTAGGCCGGTCCAACTGACTTCGCAGGCTGCTCGCAACAATTGTGGGCCGGTCAACCTGATCTCGCTGGCCGGCCGACCGGGAAATCTCCCGATCGTCCCGACGGCCAGCCCGCCTCTGACTACAGGCAGGTCCCTCACAGGCTCAAACGCGTAACAAGCGATATTAAAATCACTATTTTCCGCCGTGGAGTGTAGAAGACGTTCGCGTGTCTGCAGCAACGACCTAGTCCTACCATGCCAGTGACGTCATCGGCGCTCGAATACTAAAAGACACATTTTCTTTTGTTGCTAAAAAGATACATATTGATTTTTTTTTTTGTGTAAATAGTGTTATTTCGTTTTATAATGGTCATAACTAAGACATTATCGATGTTGATTATTTCAGTTCAGTTCATCTTTAAAGTTGTCTCTATGCACTTTTTCTTGCTAGTCTAAGGGATGGGCTTGCATGGTTGCACGTTTATTGAAGGATATTATTATTGGTCAATTGGTTTATTATTGTTATTGTTATTTTTTAATTTATTATTGGCCTGTGGAAAAAGAGTACTGTTGAATTTAAAGAAGGCTGCATCTAAAATTTTTATTTAAATTGTATTCAAGAAATGAATGTCGTTGTGTTTTTATTTGAAATTCGATTTTGCATGTGTGCAATATTAAGTTATATCAAACTTTGCTTGTTCCATATTGTTTGAACTTGTTTAGGTCCATTTTTTCAATAAATATCAGTGTTGGCCCACGCCTTTGTCCAAGTTTTAAATTTTGGCCCACTGTATATTTGAATTTGACACCTCTAATGTACACTGTGTTTGGTGTCCATACAATTTGCAGACTGTAGAAGAGCACCAAATAAACAAGCTATAGTACTGGTAATCGACATTTCTATGTCTTCAATTGCTAGCAGTCGGCATATCTGGAGTAGGCGCTCCTTTTGAATCTTTAAACTTGTAAGCAATCTTAAAACTTGCTGTAAGCAATATTATTTGTTAAAATAAGTTTCAAATTAGACGATATTGTGACAGCCATCATATAGATTGTCAGTGAAATCAGTCTCCCAACCTCTCTGCTCGGCAATAAACAATACCAAAAAAATGATGCTATCCCATTCCCACCTGATCCATTCAGGAGAGAGAGCTCCACAGTGAGGCAGTCCTCTCTGCGCCCTCACGGAAAGGCAGCACGATTAAAGTGTTGCCTAACAATGGCGGAACAGGGGAAACTTCCGATCCCATTGGTGCCAGGAAAAGCTTACACCCAGAAACGGCAAGCGAGAAAAAATTTGCAGGAAAAAAAAAGAAAGAGGACTGCCAGGACAAAGACATTTATATGGATTCAATCTGTGGAAAAACATGTGGTTACATGGGGACGAGGGAGTGGAGTGCTTACTGCAAACATTTTACAGGAATTTCGCTCAAACCACGACTTGGCTTAAAGCGTCTTTACACATACGCGTAAGTCCTGTTATCGGCCGTATGTGTGAACAACATATCCTGACATTGGTATCCTGAAAATCTCCTGAAAAAAAGCCTACCCCTGAGGTAGTATTTTCTCTGTAGGAAATGTAAATGACATATTGGAATGATGAGTAGAAAGTCTGTATTTCTCACACCACTTGTGTGGGCATGTCGATGATGCTTCGGTCTGCATTTCCATCTCATTGAGTGGCACTGTCACACCAAAATTGCACCTGGGGCGAAAATTGTACCGCCTATGTAATCCGCGTCGTAACATTACGTCATCGTTCAACGCCATTGTCCGTTGCCAGGCAGGTTTCAAAAAACATTCGCACTCATCAAGACGAAATACATAATACAGAGAACACCCAGTGATCTTGTCCTTTCGGTCATCACCCATCCCTCATGACCATAGGTGAGGATAGGAACGAAGATTGACCGATAGATCGAGCGCTTTGCCTTGCGGCTCAGCTCTCTTTGCGTCACAACGGTGCGGTGAAGAGAACGCAATACCACTCCCGCTGCTCCGATTCTCCGGCCAATCTCACGCTCCATCGTCCCCTCACTCGCGAACAAGACCCCGAGGTATTTGGGCTAAGGACTCATTTCCTACCCGGAGTAGGCAAACCATCGGTTTCCTGCTAAGAGTCATGGCCTCAGATTTAGAGGTGCTGATCCTCATCCCAGCCGCTTCACACTCGGCCGCCATCCGATCCAGTGAGTGCTGAAGGTCACAGGCCGATGATGCCATCAGGACCACATCATCTGCAAAGAGCAGTGACGAGATCCTCAGACCACCGAACTGCAATCCCTCCCCAACACGACTGCACCTCGATATCCTGTCCATGAATATCACAAACAGGATTGGTGACAAGGCGCAGCCCTGGCGGAGGCCAACACCCACCGGGAACGAGACTGACTGGCTGCAGAGAACCCGGACACAGCTCTCGCTTTGGGAGTACAAGGATTGGATGGCCCTGAGGAGAGACCCCCCTACCCCATACCCCCGCAACACCTCCCACAGTTTCTCCCGGGGGACCCGGTCATGTGCCTTCTCCAGATCCACAAAACACATGTAGACCGGATGGGCATACTCCCAGGCCCCCTCCAGGATCCTTGCGAGAGGGAAGAGCTGGTCCGTAGTTCCACGTCCGGGGCGAAAACCGCATTGTTCCTCTTCAATCTGAGGTTCGACGATCGGCCGAACCCTCCTTTCCAGCACCTTGGAGTAGACTTTACCAGGGAGGCTGAGAATGATATATATATATATAGTGTGATACCCCGGTAATTGGAACACACTCTCTGGTCCCCCTTTTTGAACAGGGGGACCACCACCCCAGTTTACCACTCCTTTGGCACTGTACCCGACTCCCATGCAATGTTGAATAGGTGTGTCAACCATGACAGCCCCTCAACACCC
>OLKM01001977.1:57878-80378 GCA_900291075.1 Melanogrammus aeglefinus | reverse complement strand
GAAATCAGTGTGAATTAGAGCTGCTCAATTTTGGAAAAAATGAAAATCACGATTTTTTTGGTCAAGATTAAAATCACGATTCTTCAATCAACGTTTTTTTTTTCAGTTTAAAAATAAAATGCATTGATTCGGCATTTAAACTACACAGTAGGCCTACACAAACTGCTCAAATAAAAATATAGAAAATGTTCAAATTGAAAATAATGTACAAATAAATATGTATCCAGCTATTCTTTAATTTCTATAAAACGCTCAATGAATAAAATAAATATACTAGAAAATTAAATAAGAAGAAACAAACGGTTGAAATCGACGTCTGTCCTGCTGGCGTCAGGGTTGTGATCTTGTGTTTTTGTTTCTTTGCCAATTCGTCGTAAGTGATTTTGTGATTGCGTCTGAGGCCCAGTCCACACTAATCCGGGTAAATATAAAAATGCACATCCGCAATGAATAACGTTCTCCGTCCACACTATCGTTTTCATATCGTTTTCGGAATGTTTCGCATCCACGTTCCACACTGAAATTATTTTGATAAATAGTTGTTTTCATGGTTACGCAACTCTGCCACGCCTCTCTGTTTACTAGATTACAGGCGCGCGATCAGCTGATATTATTTATGATATATCTTGTCCAGAAACGCCGCTCCAAGTACGGTTTGAAATGCCATCTTTCGGCGTTGGAGTAACAAATATGTTTGAGCCAATATGTCGAGTTGTATCTGGAGATAAATTAGTACATTGTACAGAGAGATCATCATTTGCACTTCACCTGCCATTTTTTTGATGAGCATCTCGGTCTCGAGCGTCATGGCAACCGAACGTCATCGTTTCTGAAAGCCTCCATCTACCCTGTGACACTACAACGCGAACCCAGCGTTTTCACATTTATCTACCTCAGCGATCGTTTTCGAAAAGCATAATTTTCAGTGTCGGAATTCTCAATTTTAGTGTGGACGGAAGGGCTAAACGGATAAATATTTATGCGTTTGTAGAGTTACCCGGGTTAGTGTGAATGGGGCCTTAGGTGATTAAACAAGTTTGTAGTGTTTCCAAGGGGTGCAGTTATAATATTTTAGCACACTTTGCACGTTATGTGGGCCTGTGCCTCGTCGGCTTTTTTGAATCAGAAGTGTTGCCATATTAGAGAACTTGTTTAACCCTTTTTATCGAGTAAACGCGGCTGTCCTCCCTCTGCCATCTCGCTCGCGCTGTTTTCTGAATAAGGTCGCCACACACACACAGCCGCGTTGAATGCCCTGGGGGAGGGCCTGAATTGCGCATGCGCTCCTCTTTCACAAAACTGAAAATTCCAAAAGAATGTTTCCAACTCGATTTTATTCATTTGGAGATCATTGACCCACGAATCGAAATCGTGATCAAAATTCTATTAATTGCACAGCCCTAGTGTGAATCACCTTCAGGGTGATGACCGTCTCAGATGACCGTCTAATGACTGATGGCCGAATATGTGTTTCTCTGGGCAGAATGGCAAAGTGTTCATGTTTACTGGAATGCTTGAAATGGTGGCAGATATTCACCAGCTCTCCTTTGTCCTTGGACACGAGATGGCCCACGCCATCCTGGGCCACTCCGTGAGTACAAACACACAAATACATACAAGCATACAAACACACTTTTGAAAGAGCCAAACCCAGTAGAAAATGTTGACCTTACCCATTGAAGCTATATTTTCTTGATGAATTTTCCAGTGTATCTTTCAGACTTTTATGACATGGGCACAGGTTGCTTTGATGGGTTTTCATGGCAACAATATTTATCAGGCCTTTTATGTTCCTGCGCGGCTCCTTTTTTACCTCGGTATATATCAGATGCTACCTTAAAACTCGGATGGCTTTAGGTTCAACCTGGTCTGATTAACTTGGTCACACATGGCTAGCAGCAGAACAGATCAGTCGTTTTGACCTCAGGCCGTAATCATTTTACGAACTTGACATTTTCATTTCTTGTTGCACCTTTGGTGATGGTGGCCTGTGTTTAAGGCCTAGAAAAAGCATTCAGGACTAAATTTTTATTTATTTTTTTGTGAGTGAGTGTGAGCGTCCCTGCTCCGAAAAGAGAATTTAATAAGTTGAAGGGAATGGCCGAGCGACGAGGCTCTGTCTGTCCCGGGAGGTTTGCTTTGATCGGCTGCTGAAAGAGCCTCAGGGTCTGCTATGCCGCAAAGACTGAGTGGAACTTCATAAATGCTTGGAACAATTCTCTCTCTCGCTCACTCACTCACTCACTGACCATCCCGAAACCCCATCACAACATCCCAATTCGCTTTTGCTCTCATGTTCCTGTGTGTGTGTGTCCCCTACTGTCTGATACCTCTCATCCCATTCACCTCTTTGTCCCTATCCCCAAGGCGGAGCAGGCCAGCCTGTCCCACGTTGTGGACTTGCTGTCCCTTATCCTGCTGACCGCCATCTGGGCCTTATGTCCACGGGACAGTCTTGCCGTGTTTGGACACTGGATCCAGGGCAAACTTATACAGGTCAGACCAATTTCTCATACACATAACCCTCGGCAATGCTAACACTGACTCTCCTCTGCAGCTTTTCCATTATGGCCACCCCTTTTCCCCCTGGTTTCCCAATACAACTCATATCTTTGGATCTGGATGACTGCATACTCCAGTCCGTTCTCATCTAAGCAATGAAAATGCAAATCAGGGACCTTGCTCCGAACTAGGGCTGGGCGATTATCGAATTTGATCGCCATTTCGTTTTTTTTTGGCGTCAAACGATCACAAGACTGATATAATCAAGTTTTCGATTTATTTTTTTTGAACATTAAGACATATTTCTACATTATTTAAGATTTCAACATTTTCTTTTTGACCATTATGTGTATTTTTTTAAGACGAAATTTCAAAGTTCTCAGTTACAAAGTGTTTCGAGATTTGAAAAGTTAATGTTGGATCAGCCTCCATCATGTTTCACACCAGTCTTGTTGATGTTCAAATACTTCAAACCCTGTGATTCTGTATCCTCTCTCTGCCGTGTCGGATTCCTCTCTCAGCTGATGTTCAGCCGTCCGTACAGCAGGAAACTGGAGACTGAGGCTGACAAAGTTGGCATGCAGCTGGCAGCTAAGGTAAAGCAGCATGACTGCACTCATCCCATTATATTGCATTGTGTTACCAGGGACGTCATCTCCCTTCAGGGCTCTCTTCCCCTCAAGCGTTATCAATTTGAGAAATTGTCATTAGTACTGTATTTAGCCTAAAGGAATCCCAGCACTGTCAGTTACTTTACGAGACACCAGGGGGCACTGTTATGAAACCAAACAAGGTTACCCTGCTGCAGAATGCTGTGTGTGTGGTTGACTCCTGGGGGGCATGGGTGTTGGTGACGTGTGGGCGTGTCCTCTGCTGCAGGCGTGCGCGGACGTGCGCGCTGCCCCGGTGTTTTGGCAGCAAATGGAGATCACAGATCAGCTGAGGGCAGTACCAGCTGTCCCAGAGTGGCTGTCCACACATCCCTCACACAGGAACAGAGTTACACAGATGGACCGCCTTGTGCCTCAGGTACGCACACACATGTACACACGCAGGCATGTGAGCTTAATAATAATAATAATAATAATTCATGTAATTTATATAGCGCTTTTCAATAACCCAAAAACGCTTACAAGGACACAAAAGAAACAGGGTAGAGACATACAGGGGGAGACGAGGGAGAGACAGTACACAGTGACACATTAATGAGCGAGGTGATGGAGAGACCGGCTATGGGTAGGGGAGGTCGTAGGCTTGGGAGAAGAGGTATGTTTTTAACCGGGACTTGAATGTGGGGAGTGAGGGTGAGTCGCGGACAGATGGGGGGAGAGAGTTCCAGAGTCGGGGTGCAGCACGGGAGAAGGCTCGGTCGCTGAAGGATTTGAGTTTAGATGTGGGTGTTGTCAGGGAGAGAGTGGAGGAGGATCGGAGGGCACGGATGGGGCGGTGGGGAATGAGGAGGTCAGACAGGTAGGGGGGGGCCAGGTGGTGGAGGGCTTTGAAGGTGAGGAGGAGTATCTTGAAGTTCATGCGCTGTTTGATGGGGAGCCAGTGGAGAGAGTGGAGGACGGGAGTGGTGTGTTCACGGGACCGGGTGTGGGTGAGGAGGCGGGCAGCAGAGTTCTGGACCAATTGAAGTCTATGGAGGGAATGGGAAGTGATGCCGGTGAGGAGGGAGTTACAGTAGTCGAGGCGGGAGGAGATGAAGGCGTGGATGAGGGATTCGGCAGCAGGGGGAGAGAGGCAGTGTCGGATTTTGGCGATGCAGCGGAGGTGGAAGTAGGAGGTCTTGATGACGGAGCTGACATGGTGATCGAAGGAGAGGGTGGGGTCCAGGGGGGGGAGGGAGTGATGGTCGAGGTGTCGATGGTGAGTGAGATGGGTCCGGTTTTGCTGAGGGTGGATTTGGTGCCTATGAGGAGGAGCTCTGTTTTATCACTGTTGAGTTTGAGGAAGTTGTGAGTCAGCCATGTTTTTATTGTGGAGATGCAGGTTTCGATGTGGGTGAGGGGAGGGTTCTGGGTGGATTTGGTGCTGATATAGATCTGGGTGTCGTCGGCGTAGCAGTGATAGTCCAGGTTGAGGTTGCGGATGATGTGACCAAGGGGGAAGAGGTAGCAGATGAAGAGGAGGGGGCCGAGGACTGAGCCTTGGGGGACCCCCTGCGTGACCGGGGAGAGGGTGGATGTGTGGCCGGAGAGGGAGACAAACTGTTGTCTGTTGCTGAGGTAGGAGGTGAGCCAGTCGATTGCAGTGCCCTCAACACCCTGTTGGCGCAGCCTTTGAAGGAGGATGGAGTGGTTCACAGTGTCAAAGGCTGCGCTGAGGTCTAGTAGTAACAGGATGTTGAGGGCACCGGAGGGCACCGGAGGCACCGGAGGCACCGGAGTGAGGAGATCGTTGATGACTTTGACAAGGGCGGTTTCAGTGCTGTGGAGTGGGCGGAATCCAGACTGGAGGGGTTTGAAGAGGTTGTTGGACTGGAGATGGGTGTGGAGTTGAGCGGCGACGATGCGTTCCAGGGTTTTGGAGAGGAACGGGAGGTTGGAGATGGGGCGGTAGTTAGAGAGGTTGGCTGGGTCCAGGGTGGGCTTTTTGAGGATGGGAGTGATGGAGGCGAGTTTGTAGACAGTGGGGAAGTGACCAAGGGATAGAGACTGGTTGAAGAGGGTGGTGAGGTGAGGGAGGAGGACAGGGAGGCAAGCCTTGGTTAGGGTCGTTGGAAGGGGGTCCAGAGAGCAGGTGGTTGTCTTGGATGCGGTGATGACGTCCAGGATGTGGGAGGAGTTGACAGGGGAGAAAGCAGTGAGAGGAGGGAATGGGGGGAGGTGGGGGAGGTGAGGGAGGGGGGGCGGGAGTGGTGGGGGAGGGGGGGGGAGGGGGGGGGGGGGAGGAAGAGTTACTGATGGTGGCAGTGAGGGAGCTGTTGTTTTGGGAGACTTTGTTGTTGAAAGCGAGGAGGAAAGAGTTACAGAGGTCAGGGGAGGAGGGTGGGTTGGTGGCCGGTGGCTGGAGCAATTTGTTGACTGTGGAGAACAGGATGCGGGGGCTCTGGTTGGTGCTGTTGATGACGGATGAGAAGTGGGCAGATTTGGCAGCATGAGAGGGCGTCGCGGTAGGAGGAGGAGATGTGTTGTTTGAAGGCTTCAGCATGGACAGTGAGGTGAGTTCGTTTGTAGAGACGTTCAAGTTGGCGGCCAGTCTGTTTCATGGTGCGGAGTTCCGGGGTGTACCAGGGGGCGGAGTTGGTAAATGAGACAGAGGAAGTTTTCCAGGGGGCAAGGGAGTCCAGGGAGTCAGAAAGGATGGTGTTGAACATGATGGCGTAGTCGTCAGGGGAGGAGGGGACGGAGCCAGGGGAAAAGGCAGAGGATATGAGCTGGGAGAGAATTGGTGGGTTAACTGCCTTGATGTTGCGGTTGGAGATGGTGCGTTTTTTGGGATTGTGAGGCGAGGGTAGAGGGGCAGAGAAGAAGATACAGAGGTGGTCAGATAGTGGGAAGG
The DNA here is from genome assembly GCA_900291075.1 of Melanogrammus aeglefinus. Classification (NCBI taxonomy): domain Eukaryota; kingdom Metazoa; phylum Chordata; class Actinopteri; order Gadiformes; family Gadidae; genus Melanogrammus; species Melanogrammus aeglefinus. The sequence continues at coordinate 74,372 of OLKM01001977.1, read as the reverse complement.
GAAGAGAGGATGGGGGTTGGGATATGGGTAGGAAGGAGGAGCAGATTAGGTCCAGGGGTGTGGCCTTTGGTATGGGTGGGGAAATTGATGTGTGCTGGGGTGAGATGGATGGAAACAGTCGAGGAGAGAGAGAGGAATTCGGACGTCAGTGGGGCTTTGGGCTGGTCGATGTGGAAGTCACCGGTGAGTAGGAGGCGGGAGGAGAGAGAGGATACAATGGCGAGGAGTTCCGAGAGTTCAGAGAGAAAAGATGGGTGTGGCTTCGGGGGACGGTAAATGAGAACTGAGGTAGTAGAATTGGGGAGGGAGAAGGCGAGGTATTCAAAGGATGCAATAGATGGGAGGTTGAGGTTCAGTTCAGTGATGGGTAGGGATTGTTTATGAAGAGCGGCAATGCCTCCCCCTCGCCCGGAGAGGCGGGGTTTGGCGATGTAGCTGTAGTTGGGGGGAGTGGCTTGGTTGAGAGCGTAGAAGTCCAGGGGCTGTTGCCATGTTTCACAGAGGAGAAGCAAGTCAATGTTATTGTCCAGTAGTAGTTCAGATGTAACAGGTGATTTGTTGGAGAGGGATCGACAGTTCAGCAGAGCGAGGGAGATGGATGGGGGAGCGGAGGGGGGGGGGCGGAGGTTGTGGAGGTTGGCAGTGCGGGAGGTGGGGGTGACGGGGGGGCGGGGTAGTAGTCCAGAGTGAGGGGATGGGTGAGCCATCAGGGAAGTGTCGGTTGGGAGAGAGACCAGAGCCACGGTGGATGTAGCGACGACGGCGAAGGATCCCAGCTTTGCTGGCTGCGGTGGCAGCAACCGCAGAGAGACGATGGTTGCTGTTGAGACGGTGGAGGTGAGCAGCAGTGTAGATGAGTGGGCACGAAGTTGGTGGAGTAGGAGCCTGGGGTAGCAGGAGTGATAGTCCAAGGAGGAGATAAGACGTGAGGGCAGCTGAGAGTAGTCCGGGTAGTATATTAGCAGAGGCTAGCAGCTGATTAGTTAAAAAGTGGTGGGCAGTGAGATGTGTGGGGGCAGCAGTGGACCGGGTGTTGACGTTGGTGAAGTGAGTGGCGTTGGTTGCCCCAGACCGTACCCGCGCGGCCGGCAAGCCCCACTGTGCCATGTCGGCACACAGCTAGGCTACGGCTGACGAGCTGGCGGGGAGTGGAGGCTCCCCCCCGAGAACGCCGGCCGGGGAAGCCAGACAGCTGGGGTGGGGTTGTGGTGAGGGACGCAGCGGGTCAGTCCGGGTTATCACAATCACCACCACAAACACAGAAGCGTACTCACCCGAGACCAGAGCGAGCGGTCGCACACTCAGAGCCGGGGGACAGATGTATCCAGTGGTGGGGGGGTTTAGCCAGCTGTTAGCTAGCTGGCTAACGTAGCTAATATGAGGGAACAGATGAGTGAGGGAACAGATGAGTGCGAGCGGAGCTGTACAGATGCACGATGAGCTGCAGAGGCACGGTAACAGCAGCACAGCAGGAACAGGACAAAAAGACGAGCACACTGGGAACGAAAAACAAACTTTTTTTTGATGTGGTTTTTGATGTGGAAGATGTCGGAGAACCCGACGCAGTCGTTTGTTATTCATAATATCGTCTGGAGGCGCACACAGCTTTTGGCTGTGATAATGTTTTGTATGATAGACATCTATGTATATATGATATTATTTAGATATAGAGCTCCAGGAGTGTAATGCAAGTGTTGTACACTTCTTTGTTATTTCGATAACCGTTCTGCTATTGGTGTTATGGCGCATAAGACGTCAGACCCTCGTCTCTGATATTTCCACAATGAGACTCATAGTTGCGGTTATCTCAGCTATGGTTGACAAGGAATTGGGGAAAAGGAACTTTGGCTTCCACCCCCTTAAGTACTTAACCACGACATGGAGGAGAAAGGGATTGTTGTCCGCAATTGTCTCCCGCTTCAGCCCCGCTGCCCGCTGCCGAGGGACCACTGCCTCGGCGCTGCCCACTGCAGGAGTCGGTGATGCCTAAGCGCTGCCCGCTGCTGAGGTGGTGGTCCCTCGGCAGCGAGGCTCCGGCGATAGACAATCGCGGTCAACAATCCCTTTCTCTTCCATGTCGTGGTTCAGTCTACTTCAGATTGATTTGGACGTGGACGTCGGAGAACACGACGCAGTCGTTGGAGATTCATAATATCGTCTAGAGGCGCACACAGCTTTTGGTTTTGATAATCTATATATGATATAGATATTAGTGCTGTCAGTTTAACTGCTTATTAACGGCGTTAGAGCTAGGATGGGCGATTTGGGAGAAAACAGCTGTTGAGATTCCGTTGTGTTCTCTCTGGTCCCTCCCTGCCACGCTCTACCTGCTGTAGCTCCTCCCTCCGAACGTCAGTTATGCTCGTTCATGTGAATTCAGTTACATTGATAGGAAGACGAAACACCATGTCTGATTCCAAGGTAATTTAACATTAGTGCTGATAACTACATAAGTACATATATAGCATCAACATCTTACTCACAGACATACCATGGATGTTATCTTAAAATCATAGTAATTGCGCTGGTAGGTCTAAGAAAGGTAGCTGTATCAGCCAAGCAAGATAGCAAACTAATTGTAACTGTAATTCGTTGCCTAAGCTGCTAGAGCTAGTAACCTGGTCATCAATATTATATACTGACGTTTTGAAGTCATGAATTGTACTACAATAACGCTATTTTTTTGCATTATAAGAGTGTACAAGAAGAGAGCCCATGGCTCTGGGGACGATTATGTCCCGGGTCCTAGCAGCACAGGACGTGGGATATGTAGGGTCAGCGGACGTCCTCCTGGAGCTCTATATATAATAGTATGTAATATAATTGTATATATAATATCATGACCAAAAGCTCTGTGCGCCTCCGGATGGCCGTAGCGTGGGGAGCTCTCGTAGGGATTGGGCTTCACGGGGTTTGTTTACCGGCGTTGCTATGGTTTCCGGTCTTGTGTGTTCCAACGGTTTATTAGGTAGGCCCATCTAATAAATCTCTGTCTAATCAATACTTCATTCACTGCCTCTTCCGTGGTCATTACAATATAATGAATAGACTGCGTTGGGTCCTCCGACATCTCTCCCTCTTCCACAAAAGGTAAAGACAGGTGTTGGGATTTGACAAAACTTGCACAGCGACAGATTATGATTTGTTGCGCGACAAAACTTCGGCGACAACGCGAACGGGTGACAAATGTCACGTTTGATGTGTAAACGCAGTTAGTGTGACCATGACTAACATATAAAACGAACCATGGGCCAATGCAAGACATCCTACAGAACCGTATTGAAACTGATACATTACAGAACCGTAATGTATCGGTTGTCGTGGCTTTGCCTATTAACAAACTATACCAGCCGACGCCTTACATATTCATCACAATATACCATGGAGAGATAACACTATTCCTTACCTGTCTATAAGAAATGTAGCCATCTCAGCGTCCGATTTTAAGTTTCTTAGGTCACGTTTCTCTCCATCGCTTATGAGCCACGCCAATGTTTACTCTTTTTTTGAGGTCTCTCCGCCTCCCTTTTAGTAGCTGTCCTTTCAACAAGTGTCTTTGCTCTTTTCTTCGCTGTCTTAGCGGTGTTAGTTGTTGGTATCCGGGGAATGAGAAATTTAGGGGCCGTTGATGAAGACATTGCTATTCATTTGTTGTCCGCCGTAGTGGTGCAAAACTGTCAGAGCAAAGTGATGAGCAGATATCCTCAGAGCACTTCACCTACATATAGCTGACTGGCTATTATGACATTTTTGCCAAATATTACAGTAAAAAGATTACCCACCCTAGCGTTAACGCAAACCAATTTTAACGGCGTTAATTTTTTTATCGTGCGATTATCTCTCTTTTGGTTGGGCAAACGTTGTAGTTTTTTCACTTGCTGTCTAGCAACATCATACCGGATCTAGTTACAATGGAAACACAACAAGCACGCCACACAAACTTGTTGGGGCAAGCAAAGATACAGAGTGGGTGAAAAACTCCTTAAAAGTGTGTGTTTGTTTGTGTGTCACTCTGTTCGAGCCTGCACGAGAGTTCAATGTTGTCATTAGCTGTTACGTCTTTCTGACCAATCGCAGTTCAAGGCCCACCTGGGCTGTACCACTTCAGGGGTGGCTGCTCAGTAACTCCCCTCTAGACAAAATCGACTTGGTTGCGACGTTGACAGTTTGTGAGTGTTTAGTCTGTTGAGTGAGTGAGAGGTTGCAGGCACACAGCTCAGGCTGCCGGACAGCGTTGCAAGGAACTTTGATAAACGCAATACTGCTATCCCGCAGTAATCAGCCCGACAGCCCCAAAACGTCAACAGCCCACCGGGAATTCTCCCGACTCTCCCGATTACCACTCCGCCATCGTGTGTGTGTGCGTGTGTGTGTGTGTTATTCGTTCGATAGCCTGGTAATGTGTATAGGCCACGGTAGAAATATTCATACTGGTTTAAATAATAAATGTTATAGTATTTCCCATCTTTGCTGGGCAAGAGTTTTGTTTGAAAGTTCAGTGATTGAAACAAATAAAAGCCTGGGATATTGAAGTTTTACGGTAGGCCTACCACCGTACCTACCCGATGCCAAGTGGACTGGGTTGAATTCACTGCGGCTCTCTCTTCTTATATCCATCTTACCAAATATATTTTATTGCTGTCCTTCTCAACACTCTGATCTCACTAAAAGGCTAGCAGCACGAAATCAAGGGATATTTAGAATAGAAAAAAATGTGCGATTAATCGCAAGTTAACTATGACATTAATGCGATTAATCGCGACTAAAAATTTTAATCAGAATCAGAAAGGATTTAATTGCCAAGAAGGGTTTTACCCCAACCAGGAATTTGGCTTGGTGAATAAGGTGTATACATTAAGACAATAACAATGAACAAACAGTGAAATATATTTAACACAATATAAATAAGCAGGGACATAAGTGATCAATTAAAAATAGAATAAAATAAAAAATAAAGTAAAAGATACTTAAAAATGTATAAGAATTTACAAATTGGTGATGGGTATGAGTGCCAGAGTCAGTGACAGTCAGTGGGGGTGGCGGTCCAGGGACCTGTTAAGGATCCCAACTGAAGAGGGGAAGAAACTGTTCAAGTGGCGGGAGGTTTTGGTCCTGATGGACCGCAGCACTAATCGCTTGACAGCACTAATAGATATGTGTATAATATGATATATTTAGATATAGAGCTCCAGGACTCCTGCCAGAGCACCTGGAGTGTTCTAAAATATTTACAGAACACGGCCAAAGGCTGTGTATCGCCATTGCGATACATCCACTGCGCATGGTACCGTGGCCGTAAGCTGCTCAGGGCCACACCCTCACCCTCCACCTTGACCCACCTCTCTCCATTCCATTTGCATTAAAGCTACAGACACCGAAACGGCACGTTTGGGGAAAGCTCAATGTGCGACTGGCTCGTAGTGGCTCTAATTCTGCACCACGGCTGAATTTTGGGAACGTCTTCAAATACTGTGTTATGGGCCCACTAATATCTATATTAAAGCATCCATTAAGTAAGGACCTTTAATGCGTTTGATAAAAAAGTAGAGAAAGCGAAAGTTTGACCACCGTTCAATTAAAACCACAACTTTATATTATGATCCAAAATGGCAATTTCTTAGAATACACAGAATTTAGAAGGGACTCAAGTATCAGTGGCCTGCTTATGTTTGGATACAACAGACAAGGCAGTGCTCCAGTTTAATGTTCGGCACTGAAGTGTATTTGGAATATGGTGATGACGTGATACGATAATGAACTTTAGGCACTACGAGGGAAGCCGGTAGTTAACTAGAACCAAGTAGTTGGGCTCATTTGGGAATATTTTTTTAAAGGGGACATATTATACCACCAGGTGTGAGTGTGATTAGCCGTTACAAGCCGTTTTGAAAATCTGCGTCTTCTGACATCACAAGTGTGCCTGTCCGCCTAGATAGACAAAAAGTGCTGGATAGACAAAAAAAAACAGCTTGTAACAGCTAATCACACTCACACCTGGTGGTATAATATGTCCCTTTAAGATTTATTTTTTTTAACTAATTCTAAAACCTTATCGTATCGTCGCCAGATCGGGGCTTACCAACACCAGACATGTGCTTTAAAGACACACGTGTTACTGATTTTGTGTGTTGGTGTGTGCGTGTCATTTCTCCTCAGTTATATTTGCACAGGTCTGCCAGGCAACGGTAGTATTAACCTTGACAGTGAGTTGAACTGTTGATCTTGGCCCTGCTCTCACTGTCAGACTCTGCTGAGTCTGAGACAAACGGATGGGCGTGTGTGCGCAAATTCAACTATGTTGCCCCTTATCCTGGGTGCCTCGTCTCTTCAACAAGAAAAACGGTGTGTCCTGTGTAGGCGTATTTTAACTATGGCTAGGGCCCTTGACCTGCATCCACCAAAACATGATTTTAATATGTGTACTACATGCCCATTTGGTCGACGCGTTCATCAAATGCATCTTATGCCACCGTCAGGAGATCCATTTTTATCGTTAGAGTGGTGCGCCAAGTCTGCAGTTGGCCATGGGCTCCTTTTGGTGTCCCTTCCCTTGTAAGCATGAGCCCCCCCCCCAATTTACCCCCTGAGTAAAGTGGATAGACCGGCCTTTTTCACAGTGGCATGAAGTGGAGGTGCTTCCTGTCTCCTGCATCACCATGTCTACCTGACAGTACAGCTCTGATTACCGGTAATACTCTTGGCTGGATTCAAAAAGTTCACCCTCGTGATTTGGCTGATTTGGCCTCAAATCTCAGTGAAGATTGTTTTGGCTATTTGGGTCCATCCAGATCAACTGTCGAGCAATCCTCAAGCATTTTAGCGCTCTCATTTCCACACGGCTTCTTTTCCTCCAGCCCAGCCTAAAACTGATACTGCTCGTCTTTTAAATATATTGTCAAAGAGCAATGGGGGATAAATGCAGCCATCATCCCACCCTCTACATTATTTTCATCTGTCACTTTTTAGTCTCTCTTGCTTTGTTTTTGTCTTGTTTCTTGCCTACATGTGGACTTGTCCTCCCCCTCTCTCGTTCTTGCTCTAAATCTCTCCAGGCTCTGGAGCTAAGAGATTGTTGCGAGTGTCCGGCCCTCTCGTCCACGGACCCCCGCGTTGTCTTCTCCACGAGCGTCCAGACACTGCTGGACAAGACCAAGGTCAAAGGGAGGGGGAGCCAGAGCTCCCGGGATGCAATGCCCGCAGCCCTCCTGGTCCAAGCCCGCTCGGCCCCGGCTTCTGATGGCCATCCTGCAGACACGCCATCCATCCTGTCTACAGCTCACCCTCTGGGACTCTCTTCTCCTGACCCCTGTCTCACTGAGCAACCCCACACCTGCTTTAACTGCTAATGATGGGACACCGGAGATGGGATACAGCATTTCGCAAAGCCTAGATTCTCAAAGTCAGACCTACTGATTGCTTGGGTTTTGAGGGTAGTTTTCAGTGTCACTGTTATTTTTTCACCAGCGTGTATTTCGTGTGCATGAGTGCCGTGTTAAAGCAGTTTAGAGTGTGTGCAGATCAGAGCATTAGCATCTGGATTTTTATACAACCTTGGCTGGGGACAAGCTGAATTCATTACTCAAACAACCATACATTGCAACATCAACATGTGCATTATTTATGAAGACTACAATAAATGCGCTTTGTGTACACACAAACACAACGCATGTACTTATCGATGCACACAAGTATGTGCGTTTGTGTATGTGTGTGAGTGCGCAAATATTACAGTACCTTTCAGTGTCCTTGCAACACTTCTAGGTCCCTTATACCGTGGATTATATTTTTTGATGAGCTGTTTTCATTTCAAAATTTGCTCTGACTGTGTCTGGGCTGTATTGTATAGTTTTATATGTGTGCAGTGATATTGTATCTATCCCAATTTTTAGGAGACGCAAATTTAAACCCCAAAAAACCTAATATAAATTTATTTTTGATGCATACAAATCCTGCATACTTGACAGTCAGAGCTGTTGTATATCATTTAATTTAATGTGGTGTTCTCCTGGTGAATTTTCTTTGAGAGATTAGAAAATGTATGCATTTTGCCTAACTATAAGAGCTCCATTAAATGTTTTTACCGTGAACACACCCAGGAAGAAAATGTGATGAATTATGAGTGCAAGAGAATATCGTTCCTTGCAAACAAGTGTCAGCAAGTAGGCCCATTGCTTTGAAGTGATGTCATGGCAGCCTCATTAAATGAACGAGAATATTTTTACGTTGGGTATAGAGGGATTATCAGTCTACTTCACTCTACGTCATTGCCCGCTCTACGCGCATGTCGTTTGCAGAAAGAGACGAGAGCGATAAGAGCCGCAATTATGTCTTGTCATCTCATTTATTCTACTTCTTGCTTGCCAACATAAAACAATTCAAATATGTTACGGCTCCAGGATGTTATGCTTGCTTGCTACGTCTAGGGGGGGGGGGGAATAGGGGAACCATAAAACATGTTGCTGTTAGACTGACTGGGAGGACAAGAAAGCAAGGCACAACAGCAAACTAGGTACATAAGTCTGTTTATTTGGCAAGTGTTCCGCACAGGGGAATAGGGAACTATAAGCGGAGCCAAATCAAAGAAAACAAGATAAAGTGACAACCAACTAGTGCACACATACGACCTAGCTAATACATACAGAGGGTGGCCCCGCTTCTAACCTGATGTGATAACAGAGTAAATCTACGTGATGGTAGTGTAAACCCAAGGGTATCTTACCTATTCACCTAAACCCCTACGGCATCTCAAAAACAAAAGGCAACAGCATGACAGCCAACACACAGGCAGAAAATGGCATCGGACAATGGAGACCAAACAGGTGCAAGTTATCAAGGCCAGATGACACTGGTTGGCCAACAGACAGCTCCCAGATTGGACAGGGGGTTGGACGATGGTGGAGGAACAGCCAATGGCGTGAGACCTACAGAGAACGAGAGGGGAGACACAGGAAAACCACACACTCAACACCCCCACCCATAAGAGCAAACATCACACACGAGAAAGGGCATCCGCACACATATTCTCGGAGCCCTTCTTGTGACGAATCTCCAGGTTGTACCCCTGCACAATCAGCGCCCACCGCATGAGGCGCTGGTTCTGATTATACATCCGGTGGAGAAATACCAGTGGATTGTGATCCATGTAGACCACAATTGGCCTAGAACTCGATCCCAAATAAACTTCAAAGAACTGGAGCGCAAACAGCAAAGCCAGAGCTTCCTGTTCGATAGTAGAGTACCGTGTCTGGCACTCATTGAACTTCCGTGAGAAGTAGCAGACCGGATGGTCCAGACCGTAGGAATCCTCCTGGATAAGAACGGCACCGGCACCTACATTACATGCGTCTACCTCCATCTTGAATGGCTTCTCAAAGGCAGGAGCCACCAGAACAGGGGTACTACATAGCAGAGCCTTAACAGAAACAAAAGCGTGTTGGCAATCTGGAGACCACGCAAACGGGACCAAGGGGCTCAACAGACTAGTCAGCGGGGCGACAACAGAGGAAAAATTCCTACAGAAACCACGATAGTACCCAGCCATACCCAAGAAGCGGTGCAGCTCACGCCGGGTGGTGGGCACTGGGAAGGCAGTGATAGCAGTCACCTTAGCCTCCACGGGGCGCACTTCACCACCCCCAACCTGTTTACCAAGGTAAGTAACGGTATTTTGCCAAATTCAGCGTCAAGGAAGCCCTCGCCAAATGCTGGAACACTGTCGTCAAGGTATTTACATGAGCAGCCCAATCAGACGAATACACAACCACATCATCGAGGCATGCAGCACAGTGTGGGACGTCAGCTAAAACAATATTCACCAAGCGCTGGAAAGTGGCAGGTACATTCCGCATCCCAAATGCCATCAAAGAGTACTGCTGAAACTTGTCTGGAGTGACAAATGCGGAGATCTCCGAAGCACGAGCAGTAAGTGGGATTTGCCAATATCCCTTTAACAGATCCAGCTTTGTCACGTACCGGGCAGACCCAATGGTGTCCACACAATCATCAATACGCGGCAACGGGTAAGAGTCAGGAATCGTGACTGCGTTCACCTTCCTTTAATCCGTACAGAAACGGAACGTGCCATCCGGCTTGGGAACCAGGAGGCATGGCGAACTCCAAGGGCTAGAGCTCGAAGATGCCAGATTATTCTCTACTAAATAAGACACCTCCTGCGACATGATCAACCTTTTCGTAGCGTTAATGCGGTATGGATGCTGCTTGATAGGTGCTGCACCTCCCACATCTATATCATGTTTCAGAACGGTGGTCAGGGAAGGAACATCACCGAACAGACAAGGGAACCCACGCATTAGGGCTACCCTGTCAGCCCTACGTTCCTCATCTAGATAGGCCAGATGCGAGTCAAGAGATAACAGCATCTGAGAGTTCCACAACCGAGGGGTCTGTTGAGGAGCACTCCGCAACTCCAATCCATCCTCGTCACCCTCAGTAACCAGTAGGAGTCTGGAACCAATACAGCTGGAATGGCAGACTTGACTGTGGGACCTGTAGACCCTTCTAAGGAGTCCTCGTGAGGAGTAGCGTTTGCATGTTACAACTTAAGCATGTTGACATGGCAAACTCTTGACTTGCGCCTCCGATCTGGGGTCTGTATAACATAATCTGTGTCACTCAACTTCCGTCCCACACAATAAGGACCGGAGAAACGGGCAGAGAGAGAGGATCCGGGAATAGGCAGCAGAACTAGAACCTGGTCACCCGTCTGCAGTGAACGTGGGACAGCCTTCTCATCAAAGTGACGCTTCATCCGCTTATGTGAGGCAGACAGAGCTTCCCTAGCGAGAGCACAGGCACTGTGCAACCGTTCACGGAACCGGCTCACATAAGTTAACACATTTTGAGAAGAAGCACTACCCGAGATAAGCTGGTCTTTCAGAACTCTGAGAGGGCTGCGTACCGTATGTCCAAAAACAAGGTCAGCCGGACAAAACCCTAAGGACTCCTGAACGACCTCACGAACCGCAAACAAGGCAAAAGGAACACCCTCATCCCAGTCCCTCCCGGTCTCGAGACAGTACTTTTGCAGTATGGATTTATGCGTTTGGTGCCAACGTTCGAGGGCACCTTGAGACTCAGGGTGGTAGTCACTGGAAACTCTATGTGTAACAGACAAAGATATCAATACCTGCTCAAAAAGGTTAGAAAGGAAATTAGTTCCTTGATCAGTTTGCACAACTTTCGGGAGACCAAACGTCGAGAAAAACTTAACCAAAGCCTTGACTACTGCCTGAGCAGTGATTTTCCGAAGGGGAATAGCCTCAGGATAACGTGTAGCAACACACATTATCGTCAATAAAAACTGGTTACCAGTCCTAGACTTAGGCAATGGGCCAACACAATCAACTAACACATGCTCAAAAGGCTCACCTAACGCGGGTATTGGACAGAGAGGAGCGGATGGAATAACCTGGTTTGGTTTTCCTGTGACCTGACAGGTGTGACAAGTACGGCAGAATGCAGCTACATCACGTTTCAGACCAGGCCAAAAGAAGTGCCTTAGAATCCTGTCGTAGGTTTTTGTGATAACTAAATGACCAGACCATACGTGACTATGAGCAAGTGATAGAATATCCTGTTGATATGCAACAGGCACTACAATCTGATAGATCACACTCCAGTCACGTTCTGAATCAAGAGATGAAGTCCACTTACGCATGAGAAGAGCATCATCTTGGAAGTAACCCACCTTACCGTCGACATAACCACCCGGAGTAACAGCCTTCACATAATACTGCTCCAGTGTAGAATCTATCTTTTGCATAGCAACCAGTTTATCACATTTACATTTACATTTAGAGCATTTAGCAGACGATTTTATCCAAAGCGACTTACAATAAGTACATTTGTCATAAGAAGTGCAACAATATATCGCCATCGGTACAGTAAGGATGTTCATAGAACCAAGTGCAAGTACAACAATCACTAGGCTAACCAATTCCCCGTGTTACAGCAATGATAGCAGCTACTGCAGTCGCTACACAGTTAAGTACTATAATACAATACATTACAACACAATACAATACAGTGTACAATGGTGGCCAGAGGGGGGAGGGTGGCTATGCAGAGTCGAGGTGGACTTTGAACAGGTTATCGGTAGAGGCAATGGGTAGAGTTATCGGTAGAGGCAATGGTTCGAGACTAAGGCCAGCACACTCAACGGCACTGTTCTTATCAGGCTGTGGAGGGGGCACAGGGGTAGAACCAGTAACCTCATTTGTGTCCCCTACTGGGACAAGAAAGGAGTCAGACAGGTCAATCACGTTACTCAATGGTCGGGACTGCGCCCGTGTAACAGCACCCACTGGAAAAATCCCAGGGAATGTCTCGGCTAGCTCATCCTCAGCGTTAGCTTCGGGACAGTCCAATACCTCTAACATAGGCAGCACTCAATATCATTGCCCATGATAAACTGAACGCCTCTTACCGGCAGGTTATGACGTACCCCGACTTTGAAAAATTCCACTGACTAAATCACATTTTAAATGTACCAGGTGCAAGGGGACTGGCACAAATCCCATCTCTATGTCCTGAACCAAAACACTGGAACCACAGAATGAATCACCTGACAATGGCACTATATCAGAGAGGATAAACGACTGGGCCGCCCCAGTGTCCCAGAGAATCTGAACCTTTTGCTGGTCCTTTGGATCACCGGTCAGTGACGCGAGACCACTCAAAATGAATGGTTTGTAGCTGGGGTCAGGAAGGTCAGAAATGCACACATTTGGCATAACTGCCACAGAGCGAGAAACTGTACTTACCAATCCAACCCCCTTTGGTTGTTGAACAGGCGGTGGATGATTTCTCATACGAAGCTGACAGTCAGCAATTAAATGGCCAAGTTCATGACAGTAAAAACACTCCCGTTCCTCCCTAGAGCGTAAAGGTAGTGAAACTGACTTGCGAAACTGTGTGGTGGGAGAGGTAGAGAACACATGAGCGGGCTTGTGGGTCAGTACAAACCCGTCCGCTAATACAGCTGCCTGGGACAGTGACATCACTTTTTGCTCATTCAAGTACGTTACTATGCGTTCGGATACACTACTCTTCAATTCCTCCAGCAGGACTAATTCTCGAAGAGAGGAAAAATCTGTAGTTTTAGTGGCGGTGCACCCACCGATCAAACAACAAGGTGGCCTTCTCTCGAGCAAACTCCATGAAAGTACGATCAGGAGACTTTTTGCAACTCCTAAATTTTTGTCTATAAGCCTCAGGCACTAACTCATATGCACGACTGTCCTCCAACGAAATGGACGCCAACACCGCTTGAGCTTTACCAGACAGTTTACACGGAAGCAAAAGGGGCCACACCTCTTTAGGCCACTGCATAGAAACTGCGATGCGTTCAAGCACACCCAATTAAGAATCGATTTCCGAATCCCGGAACTGCGGAACCAAAGCCATTTGTTTAGTTACATCCAATGTGCAAAATGAGCTAGCTAGTGGAGAAGAGAGGGTGGTTTGGGGTGAACGTGCTGCACTTGCAGCCTCCAATTCCAACCTCCGTAGTTTCACCTCCTTCTCCGCCTCAATCCGACGAATCTCCAGATGGTGCTCACGCTCAGCTTGCCTCTCTCCACGCTCAGCTTGCCTCTCTCCACGCTCAGCCTTGTGATGGAAAATCTACATGTTGTTACATTTTGTATTTCTTAACTTTAGTTTACTATTCTGTGTGTGATCAGTGTGATAAAAATCTGCATGTTGTATTGTGTTGTATTTTCTTTATGTATGAATTTTTTGTTGTTGTTAGTTCTTGTGATGCAAATCTTTCCTTCCTGCTCAGTTTAAAGAGGGTCAACCAAAGTGTGAACCTTGGATGTTCCGAGTGATAGCCTCCAGTTGTCGGCCCGTTCCTCTCCTCTCCTTTGATGTAACTGTTTTCGTATATATAACCCAATCTGACCTCTTTTATATGGGCCTGTTCCTCTGTCCCCTGGGCAGCGGAGGTAATGAAGGGGTCATAAGGCAAGGTGGCAAACCTGTATTTATGACACCTTGAAGAGCTTCAATCAAAAGATTACCATCTGGTAAAACAAAGACTTTTGGTGGATTGAGGGGGCGGCTCCCCTACAGAGCCCAACCAGAAGTGAATAAGAACTCATAGCTCTAACCCCTCGGTGGACTTCTCTCTGCGAGCCTTCTGATAGACGCCAGGCGAACTCCCATCTGAGGCCTCAGATTAATATTGTATGTCTGTTGTTATTATTTGTTGATGCATGTTTTCAAGTGTTTTTGTTTTGTATTATCTTTACAATATATATGTGACCATAATCGTACACAAGTATTGCGAGTCGTTTGTACCATTATCTCATCTGTCTTAGACGCAATATCTGACATAGGAACGGTAGGAACTCCGTAGACAAAAGAAATTGGCCACGACACAATTTGGGGGCTCATCCGGGATATCTAACCTGAAGATTCTACGAAATATTGCTCCAATACAGGTCTCTAGGTACTGGGTCCCAAAGCTCTACCTTGCCTCCAGGTGACTGTAACCAACTAATGGGGTCAAGGAAAGGGTGCCTGTGGGGGATAGAATAGTGGTTCTTCAGTACGGTATCCAGAGGAAAAAAGAATTCGAGCAGGTGAGATAACAATACTTGTTTAAGCTACTGGAAAATCCGTTAGGTATTACGGTATATACGATTCTAGGTACTGAACGTATATTTGAACGATAGGCCGCGTTCAAGCTCTGTTATTGGACCGGTAGGTACTCCGGATCCCTAGATATACAGTTAGGTACTATTGTATATGTAACAGAAAGGGCAGTAGGAACTCTGTCAAAACGGCAAAGGGAAACCCGTTAAGCGCTATTATGGTCATATATATAAACGAATAGTAAATAATAGACATAACATTCGGTGTTAAATAAATATATGTACATGTGAAGTGACAAGGAGGTTACGGTGATATTTGATAAAAAGTAAATAATAATTAATAGTGTGTGCGGATCTTTAACATGGGTAACAAATCGGGAAGAACTGAGATAACGGGGCCCGCGCAGGTAATGCTGTACCCCAATATTCCCAGTGAAGAAGGCACCAGTTGAAGGACAACCTACCGCATGGAGGTTTGTGCAAGATTTAAAGAAGGTGAACGATGCAGTGCATCCTAGAACACCAATTGTTCCCGATCCTCACACACTATTAACACAGGTACCTGGGAATAGTAAATGGTTTTCAGTGGTCGACTTGGCCAACGCGTTCTTTAGCAATACCGGTAGATCCAGCGAGGCCAATTTGGTTTGCATTTCAGTTTAAGGGTAAACCATATACATGGACTAGGATGCCCCAAGGGTATTGTGAATCACCGGCCGTTTTTTCCGCAGCGCTGCACGACAATTTAGCTCATTTAATTCTACCAGGGGGAAGTACACTGATTCAATACGTAGACGACCTTCTAATTTGTTCCCCGGATCCTGGCGTGTGTGAACAGGATACGATTATGTTACTACAGTTTTTAGCCAGTCAGGGCCACAAGGCCAGTATAGCTAAACTACAATTTGTATTGCAAAAGGTAACATTCCTGGGTCACATCATCACGCCGGACGGCAGGTCCCTTAGCGAGGACAGGATAAAGGCAATCCAGAACATGCCTAAACCCATCACAAAAAAGCAAATGATGGGCTTCTTGGGAACAACAGGCTACTGTAGACAGTGGATACCTGATTATGCAAACCTGACACAACCACTCCAAGACATCACACACAGACATGGACTGACCCGACAGACACTTCGTGGACATGGGACACCAAGCGGCAGACGCTGCCTTTTGGGAACCTTAAAAAAAGCACTTATGGCTCCACCTACTTTTAAGGGTTGCCGGACCACAAGGCGCCCCCTTGCACACAAGACTGTGGGGGAGCGAGATGGATACATGACATCGGTACTGTTAAACAAGAACATGGGGGCAAGAATGCGCCCCATTGCCATCACTACTCACTCATCTAAAATTGGACCCCGGTGGCAGCAGGTCTACGCACACTGTTTTGAAGGCGTGGCAGCCGCGGCAATGGGCGGTTGCCGCAGCAGAGGGCTGGTGGGGTAATGCCATTACCTTTGCTTGTACCATGAGGTTTTTCATCTTTTTGTTTAAGGCAGATAGCATCACATTAAACAGCTCACGATTCTTTGTCATACTATGAGTGTTTGCTTGTCTATGCACCTTATTTGAAAAGATGTACTGTATTGACCGCACTTTGCTTCCGACCTGAAGATGGGGAACCACACGATGTGTGCCACATTATGAGTGTGAGCACACGCGTGGACGCTGACAGACCCACTGCACCTGGGAATGATGTCTGTATGGTTGAAGGTTCTAGCGGAAGAATGTGATACGGTGTTAGTGAGTGGGCTATGCCATTGCCACGCAGGACTGCGTGGTGGAATAGCAGGTTACCATATACTTTAGGCCCAGGCAGCTGAGCTGTTCGCCCCTGACAGAGGCGTGTTACTTTCAGAAGGGTAAGGAGTA
>OLKM01001977.1:16541-52977 GCA_900291075.1 Melanogrammus aeglefinus | reverse complement strand
CATAGTACTGGGTTTTCCTTTAAATGGGAGTTTTAGCTTAAAACGCTTAATGATTAGAGAGACAGTTATTGAATCTGAAATGAAAAAAGAGAAAGCTTCAAGCCTTTTGGCTGTGCATTTTATGTGGGAAAGAGAGGGCCAGGATAGAAAAAAAAAATCAGCTAGGGACAAGAGCGTGTAGAGAGTGTACGGATTTTTAAACCTCAATGTCACCGAGATGATAGACCCGGACGGGCTGGAACTGCACCGGCGTACCCGCGTGCAATCCCCTTCACCTCCACCATGATCCCCAGACACAGCATTTTCATCGGACCAATCTCTATCCTGACCTCAAAGGATAGATGGGGAAACTACCTGCCAGTGCAGAGCAACAGGAGATCGGCCAGCCGCTCAGAGCCAGGGAAACCAACCCAACGATCTCTCCAGCGGCGCGCGACTCCACTCCGACAAGCTGAAGTCCGTTGCCGACCGATTATAGGAGCCGGACGAAGTTGGCGTTTCTCCCCAACTCATACGGGGACGGGAGAATGGCCCATTTCCAATGATCGAAGTACTTGAACCCCCAGGATGGCAGTACAGCGATCGTATCGTTTCCGTGCATGGAGACCAAGTGACATTAAGGACATTGGCGGAATTGGGCTACCAGACCCAGCTGCAATGGGGAGCGGCGGTATCGTTCGCCACCATCCCTTCTTGATTGGTCCCAACAACACACAAGGCATCCAATCAGCGAAGTGCGCCAAACTTTGTATGTTCAGGACTTAAACTTACGTGCGGGTCCGTATTCAAGGCCGACATTCCGGGAGGGACGAAGGCCGGATATCATGTTTGACTGGACAAGGATCTACTATACCGGCGGCTAGTGGAAGGACTTGTTGAACGGCCAGGGAGGCGTTCCCATGGTAGGGACTGGACAGCCATTCGCCGAATCAAACAACAAGAAGGCGAGAAAGTGCTACCTGTTGGATCGCGATTGGAAAAAGTGTCAGATCCATGGTGGAAATGCCTGTAACCAACCGACCCGAGTAGCTTCAGACTCCCGTACGAAGAGACCTCACCGCCGTTTTTCTGGACGCGTTGGCCAACGAGATTCACAATGCATACAGACACACTGCATGGGTGCGTACCGCCAGACTTGATTTTGATTTCTCTAAGTCACGCACCACGCAGAAGACCTCTCATGAGGAAAGATAGGCTCGTCAGGGAGTAAAGACAAAGAGGTGCCAAGAAGCTTCACCTCGAGCAACGTGAACGACCTGAGAATGGACCCACAACCTTCCAGAAGCAAACAAACATAGAGTGATCCTGGCCAAGAATGGAAATAGAATGTCCCAATGGACGGTCGAAGGCAAGACCACAATTTGGGAATGTTTTAATTGTGTCGCTGAGGTATCATTGGTGAAGAAGACTGTCCCCATAAGAAAACAAAAATTATGAAGGGCACGCAATTGCATGGACGCACCATCCCCGTAGAACAATAACATAATATCACCCAGAGGAAGCAAAGGTGGAAGAGAGGGCAGAGGTGAGGTGGGCATTCGTATGACAGGTACGCGGAGCAGATACACAGGTCCAAGGAGGAGATGGAGAACACCATAACACAAACACAACCAACACACGAAATTGTAGGCTCAGCGTTCAAAACGCACAACAAGCACCCACATTCAAAATATTGTTGTATGTATCTCACCGCCTTACGACGCTGATGCAGCTCCACCAGACAGCATAGTTGTAAATGGTAAAGGACACAACAATTCCTGGTTGATTCAGGGAGCAATCACCTCCGGTATTGTCCTCCAAGGAATGGATAAGATGTAACAAAACTGAGTCGTCGCGGAGAGTACGATGGGTTGGAGCGGTGACAAGCCTTTACGGCGAAAACATTCAACGGTTCCCCTCCCCGATACAAGATGGGACTTAAACAACTTAACATTCAACTTTCTGTCAAGACCCATATGTCCGACGAACCTGTATGGGAAGTAATGTGTCGGCTGGGCTGAAGTATCATTTGCACACCGACCCGGCGCCTGACGGTTACCCCTCCGATGCAGTCCCATGATCCAAGCATACTCTTGTGTTTCACAGCGCACCAATACTGTTATTCATGGGACTTGGCTGCAAGAGGACGGGGACAAACAGCGACATACCTGATAACAAAGCACAACACGCATGAGAACAGTCAGAAATACAAATACATGGCCCACAAATCAATTTGCATTGTACTGCAGGGATGTCTTATGATGGACAATTAGCAGAGGTCGAGGAATTGTGGAACAACAACTGTGATACAGCTATGTTGCATGGCGTCATTGTTTGCTCTGGAAATGAGAAGTTTTGCATGTAACCGTAACTGCTGATAAGGAAGTAAAAACAATTCTATAGAATACCAGGCTCGCACCACATGTGTCCCTTGCAAAACCCCCGACATGTACATGGATGAATTGGGCCCATGGGCTGTCAGGGGGTGACGCATGTGATGATACCAGAACCCGCATGGTCCAGAGGACAATATTTCTTACATGCAACAGGTCTGAGACACAGAGCGTGGGGTGACTTTCGCGAAACCCGACACTCATGCACAAAATGCGTGGTGCTGGGGGGGAGACAAGGGGGGAGTCACCAGACTTTTCACTCCCACAGATGACGGTGGATCCCACGTTGGCTGCGGTCCACCCCCCCCTGTGGGCTAAAGCAAGTATGATTGGGCCGCATACAAAAATGTGGAGCCCTTAGTTTGGTGAGCTCCCAAATCAACATTACAGACCCAAAACAACCCCAATACAGTTGCGTCAAGAGGCGATCGATGGTATAACACCTGTTTTCAACTCATTGTTGGAAGCCGGTGTCATAATCCCGTGTCCGTTTTCACCATGCTGTACCCCAATATTCCCAGTGCAGAAGGCACCAGTTGAAGGACAACCTACCGAATGGAGGTTTGTGCAAGATTTAAAGAAGGTGAACGATGCAGTGCATCCTAGAACACCAATTGTTCCTGATCCTCACACACTATTAACACAGGTACCTGGGAATAGTAAATGGTTTTCAGTGGTCGACTTGGCCAACGCATTCTTTAGCATACCGGTAGATCCAGCGAGCCAATTTTGTTTGCATTTCAGTTTTAAGGGTAAACCATATACATGACTTAGGATGCCCAAGGGTATTGTGTGAATCCACCGGCCGTTTTTTCCGCAGCGCGCTGCCACGAAAATTTAGCTCATTTAATTTCTACCAGGGGGAAGTACACTGATTCAATACGTAGACGACCTTCTAATTTGTTCCCCGGATCCTGGCGTGTGTGAACAGGATACGATTATGTTACTACAGTTTTTAGCCAGTCAGGGCCACAAGGCCAGTATAGCTAAACTACAATTTGTATTGCAAAAGGTAACATTCCTGGGTCACATCATCACGCCGGACGGCAGGTCCCTTAGCGAGGACAGGATAAAGGCAATCCAGAACATGCCTAAACCCATCACAAAAAAGCAAATGATGCCGGATGGGACATACTAGGTCACTGTGGGGCGCGAACAGATACCACTGAGCTTCTGCAAACTACTGACAGTGGATACCTGATTATGCAACCTTGACACAAACCACTCCAAGACACACCACGGCATGGACTGACCCCGACTGACCTCGTGACATGGCACCCAGCGGCATACGCTGCTTTTGGGGACCTTAAAAAAGCACTTATGGCGTCCACCTACTTTAGGGTTGCCGGACCACAAGCGCCCCTTCACACAGACTGTGGGGGAGCGAGATGGATCATGACATCGTACTGTTCAGGAACATGGGGCAAGATGCGCCCCATTGCATATTACTCATCTAAACTGGACCCGGTGGCAGCAGGTCTACCACACTGTTTGAAGGCCGTGGCAGCGGCGGCAATGGCGTTGCCGCCAGCAGAGGGCTGGTGGGGTACATGCCATTAACTTTGCTTGTACCCCATGAGGTTTCATCTATTTTGTTAACGCAGAGCACATCACATCTAACAGCATCACGATTCTTGTCATACTATAACGTGTTGCTTGCTACGCCTAACATTACTTTGAAAAGATGTACTGTATTGAACCCAGCAACTTTGCTTCCCACCCCTGAAGATGGGGAACCACACGACTGTGTAGCCACCATTAATGAGTTGTGCACACCACGCGTGGACCTGACAGACACCCCACTGCCACCTGGAATGATGTACTGTATGTTGACGGTTCTAGCCGGAAGAATGTGATCACAGGTGTGAGTGAAGTGGGCTATGCCATTGCCACGCAGGACTGCGTGGTGGAATCAGCAAGGTTACCATCTAACCTTTCAGCCCAGGCAGCTGAGCTGTTCGCCCTGACCAGAGCGTGTATACTTTCAGAGGGTAAGCGAGTTACCATTTACACTGACAGTAGATATGCTTTCGGTGTTGTTCATGATTTTGGCACACTATGGAAGATGCGAGGTTTCCTCACATCCACGGGCCAACGGATTAACCATTCACAATTGGTTGCTAACTTGCTAAATGCTATCCTTTTACCCACTGCCATCTCTGTTTGTCGATGTGAGGCACACACAGGGGCTAAGGACTTGGTGTCCAGAGGGAATGCTATAGCAGACAAGGGGGCTAAGGTGGCTGCCCAGGCCCCGCTGGCCTCTGCCTTACAGATGACACAACTGACACCCACAGTCACGATCGAGGAATTGGCGAAGGCTCAGACCAAGGCCTTGCCCGCAGAGCGTCAACTATGGAAATCAGCTGGTGCAAAATACCGAGCTGGGCTGTGGTACGGTCCAAATGAGCGCCCATGCTTACCAAAATGTTTATTCCCTATCTACGCTAATATGGCACACGGTAGAGACCATGTGTCAAAGGGGGGAATGGTAAATAGCATTGACCGACACTGGTATACACAAGGATTTTCAAACTATGCACAAAGCTTTTGTGCCAAGTGTATTGTGTGCGTCACCAACAACATAGGAAGAGGACAGAAAGTCGCACCCACTAACCACCCACCACCATCACTACAATTTGATCATCTGATGATGGATTTTATAGAATTAACACCATGTGAGGGAAAGAAATATTGTTTGGTTATAGTGGACATGTTTTCCAAATGGGTTGAGGTATTTCCCACCAAAGCGGCTGATTCTGCAGCCGTGGCCAAAGCTTTGATCACAGAAATCATCCCTAGGTGGGGAATCCCAAAGAAATTGTCCAGTGACAATGGTTCACATTTTGTGAACCAAGCCATACATCAACTGTCCAAATATGTAGGAATTGACCTACGCACACATTGTGCATACCACCCTCAGAGTGGTGGCGCAGTGGAGAGGGAGAATGGTACTCTAAAGAACAAACTAGCCAAAGCAGCTGCGGATACAGGTATGTCATGGCTAAAGGTCTTGCCACTGGTCCTGCTAGCCATGAGGGGACGCACCAGAGCGAAGGTAGGTCTGTCCCCCTATGAAGTCCTGATGGGACGGCCGATGCCAATGGGGACAGGTGCACCACACAACACCAACTTGAACACAGAATTTTTTCATCACGACATGATTGATTATTGTATTAACCTCTCTCGAACCTTGCATTCCATCCAGACACAGGTGAAAGAGGTTTTACCGCTGTCCAAGGAAGGCCAACTCCATGATCTACAACCAGGCGATTGGATTGTGGTGAAGGATTATCGAAGGCGGACCTGGAACTCACCAAGGTGGTTGGGACCATTCCAAGTTCTGTTGATCACATCATCGGCAGTCAAGGTAGCTGAGAGGGCCACCTGGATCCACGCCAGCCACTGCAAACGGGCACCACCACTCAAGCCAACGGTCCTTTCCGACCCAACCCCCTCAGGCCGTCACCCCAACACTGATAGAGGGTGAAGTGCTGCTTAACTCACCCTCTCACACACAACAATCACGTTCAGATCCAGGCCCAGAAACTTTTTCTGACCAGGGGAGAGACGCGGCCAGAATCGACATCAATCAACATGGACGCCAGATCCAGACGACGGGTCCCCGTTCAGAGGCTCGGATGGAGGATCCGAGGAATCATTTGTGGTCTGTTTGTTTTAAGTGCCGTTATGTTTATGCCATCATATTGCTAATGTACAAACTATTGAAGGAACACCAGAACCACCTGCAAATCAAATATCGGAGGGAATAAGGGCCAAACGAGAAGTGAGACCTGAAATAGATAATTCAATAATTCGGTTAATGCATAGGACAGTAAAAACATCTTAACAAAACCAATTGTTGATGTGCATCACATACCCAGCAGCGTTGAAGGGCCAGTCGTGGCAGCAATTCCACTATCCCACCTACAATTTATAACTACGAATTGGCAAAACTTAACATCAAATAACATGAATGTTGCTTGTGATGACCCAAAAGATGCAGCTTTGCCGCAAGAGTATACTTAACAGCGCCGGACATGCAAACCAGATAAAAGAGGTGGCGAGGGGAACACACCCCAAAGGGATTCAATCAACACGCGATCATGTGGATGGCGTTAATGTCAAGAATAAAAAGGTAACTTTGTTAATCTTTTAACAGTGAAGTCATATCATGTGCAAACAGACTGTGCGGCTGGTGAAAACGGAATACACTGTAACTGCCCACCGGTTGGAGCAATATGCAATAGACCCACATAACATTCCCTGTCGAATGTTCAACGGTGCTAACCCACATTCAAGGTTGACACCACACAACCCTGCGTTCGACCCGTTGTGCAGAAACCAGGTGTGACTTCCACACTCCACTAACCCCACATTTACAAGGGGAAGAATCTTCTCGTCATCAGTTTCACATAACCAAATTGTATAACCGTTACGGATTGCATAAATATTTACCCAACCTTAATCCGAACCCTTAAGGACGTATAAACCTGGTAAATAGCAAATTTGCATTCGGCCTAATTACACAATTTAACCTTGAATGCATATCAAAACAGATCAGTTCCTGATCAATAGCTCACCAATCGGAGTGTTTCTGCAATGCGGCAGGAAAATTGTACAACTATGTACCGAACGGGTATGGAGGGTACATGTTATTTACACGCTACTGCGGTCCCAAATGCTTTCGTGTAGTAACCCCGCAAGAAATCAGGTGTTAACGGACATCATGCCAACACAAACGAGAATCTCAAAAGATTCTTTGGCATGAATAATACCGGGATATGGGTGTTATTTTAGACCAACAGGAGACAAAAGGCCCTTTCCACAGCATTGAGGCTCAACATTAATAGCACGGACAGGGTCCGTCACGGCCATGTCAGTACAACTCGAGAGGTTACTAAGGTGCACTCCAAAGATCGCATGGCATTTAAGATTTAATCCTAGCGCTCAACAGGAGGCGTGGTGTAAATTAAAAATTGGCTCAGAATGTTGGCTCATATGTACACCTCAGCAAACTCTATCTGTCGAGAAGATTCCACAATGGAAAACAATTAAAGCCATTGAAAACCTTGATAAAAATTACTTCCTGGGATATCGAAAGTGTGTCGGAGTTGGTTCTTCAGATTGGAAGCACACCCTTTATAAGGAAAACGATAAATGTTTTTTCGTGATAATAATAATCATGGGTAATAATCCTTAATTATAACAATTGCATGCGTTAAAGCTTGTGTGGTCAAATTAACCACAGCCACAGTTTCCCAATTTATAATAGTTGAACCAATACAAAACAAACTGCTGGCACTGACGCCGTAATCAAGAACCTACCCCAACCTCGGATTGGAATAACAAGCTCGAGCCAGTGATGAAGAGTAAAATAAACTGTATTTCCCACCCAAATAATGGGAACAACCTTCCGTAAGAATTGAATTCTTTATTTAGTGATTATAAATAATCAAAGGGGGGAGTGTGATGGAAAATCTACATGTTTGTAACAATTTTGTATTTTAACTTTAAGTTAACTATTCTGTGTGTGATCAGTGTGATAAAAATGTTTCTGTTGTATTGTGTTGTATATTCTTTATGTATGAATTCTTGTTGTTGTTAGTTCTTGGTGATGCAAAATTCTTTCCTGCCTGCTCAGTTTAAAGAGGGTCAACCAAGTGTGAACCTTGGATGTTCCGAGTGATAGCCTCCAGTTGTCGGCCCCGTTCCTCTCCTCTCCTTTGATGTTAACATTGTTTGTATATATAACCCAACTCTGACTCTTTTATATTGGCCTGTTCCTCTGTCCCCTGCAGCGGAGTAATAAAGGGGTCATAAAGCCAAGTGGCAACCTGTATTTATGACACCTTGAAGAGCTCAATCAAAAGATTACCATCTGGTAAAACAAAGACCTTTGGTGGATGATGAAGTGAGGGGCGCGCTCCCCTACAGAGCCCAACCAGAAGTGAATAAGAACTAATAGCTCTAACCCCTCGGTGGACTTCACTCTGCGAGCCTTCTGATAGACGCAGGGCGGACTCCCATCTGAGGCCTCAGATTAATATTGTATGTCTGTTGTTATTATTTGTTGATGCATGTTTTCAAGTGTTTTTGTTTTGTATTAATCTTTACAATATATATGTGACCATAATCGTACACAAGTATTGCGAGTCGTTTGTACCATTATCTCATCTGTCTTAGACGCAATATCTGACATAGGAACGGTAGGAACTCCGTAGACAAAGAAATTGCCACGACAGTTTCCATCAGCTGTTTAGATGCGCATCCAGATGTATCGCATCGGGAAATGATGATGGAAACGCCGTGATTCGCATTAAAATCCCCTGATTCGCACAAAATGAAACACGCTCGCTATGGCCGGGTTTAGGTTGGTTCGAATGGGATGGAAACAGCTGGATGCGGATCAAGTGTGACGTAGCGCACTTTGACCCCGACTGCTGCGACGGAACGACGGAATGTTTACAGGCTGGTTGCCATGCCAACCCGCGGAAAATCCCGCGTGACTTAGAAAACTCGCGCGAATTTGTAGTTTTCACCAAAGTCCGTTCTTTTGATGGAAACACACATGATTCGAATTTCTTTTAATGCGCATTGCCCAGTAATGCGAATCACTTTTGGATGAAACATGGCTACTGTTCACAAGAAAAGGAAAGCTAAGCCCTCTGCAACCGGAGAACCAAAAGCCTGGCAGCGGATCGCTGACCGCGTAAAATGGGTTAGTTACACGTCAAAAGCATGATCCTTATAATTAGAGCCATGAATCATAAGTTCCAGGTTCCAAGTTAAGCATTCGTTAACGTTCCTACCACATAACCCTTCGAGGGCCGATAAAAATCTTGAATGGTCATCTGAAAGGACTGAGATGTGCTCAGCATCTCCAACTTTATAGCCTAGATAAAACTACCATTTGCAAAAAAACGGAGGGCTACGTAAAGTCTGAGTGAACTGAGGGTCCTCGAATTGCTAGTGTTGGCGTAAGGCTGGAGAAGGCTATTTAAATATATAAAAGATTTGCGCGATAATCTATATCTCTCCCAGCAAAAAGTCATTCAGATTATACCAAGATGCGAGCCGTGGTCTTATTAATCGCTCTCGGTGGATTGCACGTATAATTTGCGCTCCGATAACAGCAGTTCTCTCATCAAAAGGGCATGCCATTGACACATGAAATCTGCGGTGGACATGGGTTTAAATACCCCAAACCGGGTTATGTTTCAAACTTCACCTGCGCAAAACCTGCTCCGACCAGGGGTTTACTTCGGAGCATATGTTGCTATAGTAACTAACTGTGGCAGGGCGAGGGGAGAAGCGGGCGTGGCGAGGTCACGTTAGGACCACACCAAGCACAGGCCCGGTCATCAGGAGTTGCAGACAACGCCCACCTTGGGACTTCACCCAAAGATTTAATTTAGGACACGCAAGTAAGTTGACTCTAATGGCAGAGCCGTGGTCACATTTTAACAATATTATATTTATTTATTAATCCAATGGAATAATCACACAATAAACTGTTTACCGCGAAGGCTGATGTGAAATGGGGGACTAGCGAAGGGAAGGGTCCAAATAATATAAAATCACCCCGGTAAATGAATAATCACACACACAAACACAAATCCAGGGAAGTCACAGCACACAGGAAGAAAAGGGGACACCGCACCACCACCACAGACCTTCTGTAAAGTAAAACAGACAAGAATCAAACACAATAGTAGGAACAGCTATGGTGTATTTACTAAAAACATCTGTCATTACCAAGACATTTTCGACACCATTCTGTGCAGGCTCAAGGGTAGTGTAGTCGATGGCAACGATTTCATTAGGACGCGATGCCAACAGATGGCCCATATAGCTGTTAGGTGTTGGGTGGACATCTTTGGCGACTTGACACCTCTCACATGCCTGACACCATTGAGCCACAATCAGAGGACATGCCTGGCCATATGCACCGGGGACCGCCAGCCAGCGCCAAGTGCGCTCCACTTCCCTGATGACCATCTCCTGATGGACCTGGGAGGACCTGGTTTAAAACCTCGCTGGTGAGAGCCTCGGGCAACAACAACTGAAAAGTGGGCTCCGCACCATCTGAGCGGAACACCTGGCGGTACAGGACCCCGTCCCTCTCGACCAGGCGATCCCACTGACGGAGCAGAATCAGTGCAGACTGTGACAGTTGTGCCCGCTCCTCGTGGCTAGGACGCTGCTTTCTCTCAAAAAACGGCATAAACTCTAAAAACACCGGGTCAGCCTGCTGAAGGGCACAGATCTCAGGGGTGGTGTGCTGTGGCAGGGCTACAATGGTAGCTTGGATTACCTCATCCTCTCTCTCAGTGCCAGGCTTGTTTGCCAGAGGCTTGGGCATGGCAGTACCAGGGAGCATAGCCTCAATATCCTGAGGACCAGGTGGCATTGGCGAGACAGCGCGTCGGCATTCTGGTTACTCCTCCCTGACCGATATTTAATGTTGAAGTCGAAGGACGCCACTGGGCTGCCCATCGCTGCTCAGCTGCACACAGTTTAGCAGAAGTTAATGGGACTTCCAAAGGGAATTACTTGTCTGTAGTAAGACAATACACTTATGACCCAACAGGTACTCTCGAAACTTTTCAGTCATGGCCGCCACTTAAGGGCCAGGTACTCAAGTTCATGGAACTATAATTGGGTCATGTTCCTTTCTTTTGTTGCTCTAGCCGCGGCTAGCATAAGCTATCGGCCGCACCTTTCCTGCTGTTCCTGTGAGAGCACTGCCCCCCAAGCCACCCATGGCTCGCATCCACCTCCACGGATAAAAGGGAGGGTAAAATCTGCATAGGCCAATACTGGTGCAGTAGTGAGCCTTGTCTTCAACGCTTTAAAACCTTGTTCACACTCGTCAGTCCACTGCTCGATGACACCATGTTTGGACTTCTTACCCGTCTTTGTGCTCCCAAACTCTGCCACAGCCTTATGCAGAGGGGCTGCCAACTTGGCAAAACCCTCTACAAACCGCCGATAGTAGGCTGGCAAAGCCAAAGAAACAGACCGCGCAGCTCAGAGACAGTCTTAGGCATTGCCAATTAGCGACTGCCTCAACAACTTCAACTTCGTGAGACCGGGCTCACAGTGAGACACCGTCCCTAGATATGACATGGCCCAATAATGCACCTCCTGCTGGAAGGAAAGAATAGCATTTACTGAGGCTTTAGCCTTAGAGGCCCTCATTTTGAGTCGGTCCAGCACAACCCGCAACCGCTCCAGGTGTTGTTCCACGGTCCGATGAAAACACAACGATGTCATCAGAGATACAACAGTAATGACTCGCATTGTTTGTTCTCGCAAAAAATCCGATCTTCATGACACACTCTGAATATGTCGCCAGGAGCATTTACAAAGAAGCATAAGGCACATGCGGTGTTACTCCTATTCAAACAAACCAAACGGGAGTGCTCAAAAAGGGCAGTTTTTGGCTTGTCTGCCCAGTAAACTAGGCACATTGATTGTCAGCCACTGGGAGTTAAGTCTAGGGTGGTAACCTAAACCAGCAGGGCACCTGAGAAGCGGCATCAAGTGACTCCTCAATGCGAGGCAGAGGAAAAGGCATCCCTTCCTAGCTCTGCTATGCAGTGCCTGTAGTTCCAACACACACATACGCAGAGTGCCATCCTTTTCCCTCACCAACACAATTGGGAGACGCACATAGGGACTACTACTTTCCCTGATTACCTGGACTAGAGAGAGCAAGCTGATTGATGTGTCTATCACGACGAACTCGTAATCCGATGGTAGGTATCGCCTGAATAGTAGCGCTAGCCTACAGGGCCAAATCACTAACCACCGGGAGTTCATGGGAGATCAGCCTGGTACAAGCCCAGATCTCCAATCATGCGGCTGCATGTGAGAAAAACAGGGCATACTGTCTCAGCAGAGAACCTTCACCTGAGCTGTTCTTCCTGCAAGAACGAACGAAACGAGCCCAAGTCTAAACCATCCCCCTCCTGCATCCGCTCCTGCTGCTGTACATAGGTGGCAACTGTCTGAGAATGACAACATGCTACACCAAGAGATGGACAACAGCATACACTGACACCTGACGGAAGAGCTACACGACCATTACTTGCATCCGAGCTGTGCCAACGACAGTGCAGAGACAACAACACAACGCTGCACAGTCGATCGAGCCTCACATTAGGTACGGTAATAGATATCCGATATACCCTGATACACTATATGAACATACGGCAGGAGGAGCCAGCAAAACCAGCAAGGACCAACCCAGAGCCGGAGAGGCCAACAACACTAGTGAACCAAGATACTTCTCAGCACACATGTGGCTTGCACAACGGATCTTCTATATGACCCCACCAGCAGAATACGCCAAGCCCCCTTAACCTCTGACCTTTGCCCTTGCTAACTATCCAGAGGGTTCTGAGCTATCCACATGTCGATTCGACAACTGCTGCAGTAAGCCATCACACAGGGAGCGAATGGAAGTTCCAGCACTGCCAGCAGACTGAGAAGAAACAACTACCTCACCATACTGTCCAAAGAGCTCTGTAGCATTTGCGGAATCACATTCATACCAGAACACCAGCACTGAGCAGGCGATACCGCCAGGAGGGTTCCAACCCCTAACCCTAACCAACACTCCCACAATTTGGGCAATCAAACTCCAACAAGAGTTGTACCTACAAGCAGCCAAGTAGCCAATGTATGATATCAGCTAAACCATTAGCAGGCTCGAAGCTGCCAACCAGTGACATGACTGAGCGCTGCGGACCCCAAACAGCTCAAATACTGAATGGAAAAAGCTCTCGACCACACAGCACACCATTAGACCCCGTATCCACTAACACGGAACATCACTCCACAGCCATGCTCACATGGCATACGAGCGACACAGAGACGAGATCAGCCTAGGAACATTATAAAACAACACTAAAACCAGCTGTGACGCCCATAGCCGCCCCACCCCAAACCTGTGCTCTGCAGTTCAGTGGGCTCCCAAGTTTCCCGAAAATCGAACAGCGGGGCAAGACTGTCTACCCGGATTTAGGTTGGAGGTTGGGCAAAAGATTGAGAGTGAGGAGCGTGCTGCAACGCCCGGTCACACTCCTCTCGCAATAATGGCCAGGCTGCTTACAACGCCGGCATATTAACAGGGTCTTGAACGAGATGGACGGCCTGCGCCAGTTGGAGTCCTGCAAGCGTGGGAATGCTTTCGGTGAGTTGATTCAGCCTGCTCTTGCTGCCGCTTTAGCATCTCCCTCATCTCACTCACCTCAGACACAGGGGGGTGAAGGGACAGGGGCATAATGGCCACCTGAACGCCATTACTGAACACAGAGCAAGACTAAGGGGAGTGAATTGACTGCGGGCCCTCATCCGAGCAGGGTGAACTTCACGCTCCCCACTGGATTGCCCTGCGCGCTGACCTCTAGCAAGGTGCAGTCAGGCCAGTTACGCCACAAATCTGCTCAACTGACGACGCAGGGAACCCTCTAAAACATGCTCAACAAACTGGTCCCTTCAGAAGTGGCTCTCGGTATTTTAACATACCGGTAGGCGCACGCGCTGTCTACCTTTAGCTCACGAGACCCATCAAAGCGAGGAGAACTCCTGAAGAGTCTTCCCTCTGCTGCTTCCTGGAGAAGAATGCTTCCTGCAGAGCGACATAAGACTCAGTGCACCCGTATAATTCCTGCAAGATGGAAAGTATTTTATCAGGGTCCTCTCGGTCTGCAGAAGAGCGATGCTTAATTTCCTCCTTAGCCTCACCCTCTAGGTCAGGGGTGCCCAACCAGTCGATCGCGATCTACCAGTCGATCGTGGGCGGAGTTTCAGTCGATCGCGAGAAGTGTATGACAAAAAAAAAAAAAAAAATACAAAATAAAAAACACTAATCAAATCATTGTTCATGAGAGGCCAATGTGTATTTTCATAATAATAAAATGAAAAAATAAAAATAAAGTATGCAGGGCAACCTATTTTTATTCATGCTAGAGTCTGATTGCTGGCCATGGGTTTGCCACGTTGCTAGGTTGTAACCAGGGACTCTACAGCGGGAAGACGTAGCTGTCAGTTGAAGAGATAATGTCGGAAGCCAAAAAGCTAAAACTTATCACTTTCATCATGACGAGTGGAAGATGATTACTTTTTTTTACTTTTCTCAAATTCAAAGTCGGTTTGCTCTGATCTGTAATGTTGCTGTGGGCCATTCCGAAGAAAGGGGAATTTGGAGCGACACTTTTCTTACGTTTCACAAGAAGTATGCTCGTGACTCTCCGGCGAGATCAGCTCTACGGACTGAGAAGGTTTCTGAGCTGAAGAGACAACTACCGCAAAGCAGGGCTGTGGTGTTACGAGACCTGTTCAACAAGAGTAAAGTGCATGCCACGGGTAGCGTCTTTGACCGTGTTAGAGTAGAATGTTCTGCGAGCGCTGAAAAAAAGTTTTAAAGATGGCGAAGTTTTCAAGGAAGCTTTTTTGTGGAAGCCGCGTGACACGCTTTTTGCTGACTTCAAAACCCAAGAAGAGAGATCGTGTCTCTCTATTGAAGCATATTGAGCAGCTGTCAGCAAGGTAACACGCTACCACAGTCGCAATCGGTGCGAGGCATAGTCAGTCAGGGGATATAGAACAGCAGCTACAAAATGACATTGACGCCTGCCTTACTTTTTCCTTGCAATTTGATGAGTCGACTGATGCTGTGGATGTGGCGCAGTTGTGTGTTTTCATTCGGATGGTTTTTGGCGACATGACGGCAAAAGAGGAGCTCCTGACCATTTTGCCTTTGAAAGGGCACACAAGAGGGTCAGATATTTTTGACACTTTTATGGAGTTCGTCAGCAAGTCTAATCTACCTCTCTTCAAACTGACATCCATCACAACTGATGGGGCTCCATCTATGGTTGGGCGCACTGCTGGGTTCGTTGCTCTGTGCAAGCTTTCGGAATCTTTCCCGGATTTTTTGAGCTACCACTGCATCATTCATCAACAACAGCTGTGCGGCAAGATTTTAAATATGAAGGACGTCATGGATGTTGCGATGAAGATCGCTTGCTCTGTTCGGGCCAGGAGTTTACAGAGGCGTTTATTCCGTGCCCAGCTGGAGGAGGCAGGTGCAGACCACACAGATCTGCTGCTGCACACCGACGTCAGGTGGCTGAGCCGTGGCAGATTCCTCGAAAGATTTTTGGAACTTTTGCCCGAAATTAAAGATTTCCTGAAACACTCAACAACCCATGCTGTTGCTTATTCCCAGCTGGAAGACGGTCAGTGGCTCACTGATTTGGCCTTTCTCACCGATTGTCACCAATAAGATCAATGACTTGAATCTCGAGCTGCAGGGGAAAGGAAAGCACATCGCCAACATGATCAGTTCAGTGAACGCATTTAAAACAAAGTTACGCCTGCTGTTGAGCAGGTTGCAGCGGTGTGACCTGAGGAGTTTTCCACACATGGAGGCAGAGCTACCGCCGCCAGGGCAAGGAAAGTGTGGAGTGTCAGATGCTTAATGCGCAACAAATTCAAATCATTCTATCGAGTTTTGAGCGCCGGTTTGCGGACTTTGCTTCCATTGGAGCCCGTTGCCAGTTCCTATGCTTTCCATTTGCAAATGTTGATGTTGATTGCATTGCCCCCCAAATAGCCACGCTCTTCAGCCTGGACGGCAGTGCTGTGGAGAACGAAATTCTATACTCTCACAAATGACATTGAGCTAAAAGCAAGAGCAACACCTGGCATTAAGTTGGCGAATTTTGGAACCTGTTGCTGGAAGAGAAGTATCCAAGCCTCAGACAATGTTGCACTGAATATGTCTTCCCTTTTTGGATCAACATATTTGTGTGAGTCTGCCTTTTCTCACATGAAAATCATCAAGTCGAAGTACAGAACGACATTGACTGATGACCACCTTGCGGCCTGCCTAAGGCTGGCGCTCAGCTCCTACCGCCCGGATTATGAGAAGCTTGCTGACTCCTCCCAGTGCCAGAAGTCTCACTAAGGTAGAGAAGTTTTCTTTTTATTAATATTATTATATTATTCTTATCTTGAATTAGGCATAGTCCTATTCATATATTGTACTTTGAAGAGTATGTTACATCTTCACATCCACATAGTTTGTACTTAGTATTTTCCATTTTTATCTGTTTTCCAGTTGAATTTGAATCCATCTGCCGGTTTCTTCTGCCAGTGGCCAATGCCCCGTTAAGCATTCTGAAATACTGGACTTCCCTTCTCCTCCTGCCTGCTATGAAGTTATCTCTACTTTTGTGTGTGTGTGTGTGTGTGTGTGTGTGTGTGTGTGTGTGTGTGTGTGTGTGTGTGTGTGTGTGTGTGTGTGTGTGTGTGTGTGTGTGTGTGTGTGTGTGTGTGTGTGTGTGGACTGGCCTGGCTGGAGTGTGTGTGTGTGTGTGTGTGTGTGTTGTGTGTGTGTGTGTGTGTGTGTGTGTGTGTGTGTGTGTGTGTGTGTGTGTGTGTGTGTGTGGTGTGTGTGTGTGTTGTGTGGGTGTGCTGTGTGTGTATTAATTGTGGGTGTTCATTTAGATTTGGATTTTTTTTGACTGCACAGCTTTTTCTGGGAGTCTTGCTTGCTGCTCTTTTCTGTAGTTTTGGTGTGTCTGATGTGTGAGGAGAGAGAGAGAGAGAGAGAGAGAGAGAGAGAGAGAGAGAGGAGAAGAGAGAGAGAGAGAGAGAGAGAGAGAGAGAGGAGAGGAGAGAGAGAGAGAGAGAGAGAGAGAGAGATGGTGGTGAAGTTCTTGTGAGCTTGTTAAGTTCTGTTTTGACAACCTATTTTTTGACACATGAATCATTTCCTCGTTTTATGGACTTAAACTTACTGGTTTATTCTCGCTGTGCAAATAAAAAAACAACTACATTTGACCTGCACTCGGGGTTCCTTGTTACTTGTTATTGCCCGGCCCTTGTGTTTGACTTGGTAGATCTTGGCATGTCATGAACTTCAAAAGTAGATCTTGGTTAAAAAAAGGTTGGGCACCCCTGCTCTAGGTGGTCGAAGAGAAAAAATGCACGGTCAGAGAAGGATAAATGCCGCGCCCTCATACATGCTATCGCATCTTCTATCCACTCACTCAGCCCTATACCTGTCCTCCCCCTAAAGATGGGACATTTCCTATCTCGGGGTATAAAGACTAATCTCTCTGATACAGGGACACTAGAAGTGGAAGGGAGCAGTAGATGCTCCGAAGCAGCA
Organism: Melanogrammus aeglefinus; assembly: GCA_900291075.1. Classification (NCBI taxonomy): domain Eukaryota; kingdom Metazoa; phylum Chordata; class Actinopteri; order Gadiformes; family Gadidae; genus Melanogrammus; species Melanogrammus aeglefinus. The sequence goes on along the minus strand of OLKM01001977.1, from coordinate 35,412 downwards.
GATGATGCACTAGGGCCAGCTTGCCTCTGCCGTGCGCAGCTGCTCATTGTCAGCCTTTACACTGGGCAATCAAGGCTTTGAGTTCCTGCACATCTTCAGTCATGTGACTCAACTGACACTACTCCCCAGATAAAACACTACACTAGAAACTAGGCCTATATGCGAGGAACCTCACCCGAAACGGCACGGAGATCCGCTGGGAACACTGCTGCTTTCACCCAAAGATTTAATTTAGGACACGCAAGTAAGTTGACTCTAATGGCAGGAGACGTGGTTCACAGTTTTAACAATATATATTTTATTTAATTAATCCAATGGAATAATCACACAATAAACTGTTAACGCGGGAGGCTGATGTGAATGGGGGACTAGCGAAGGGAAGGGTCCAAATAATATAAATCACCCGGGTAAATGATAATCACACACACAACACACAAATCCCAGGGAAAGCACAGCACACAGGAAGGAAAAGGGGACACCGCCACCACCACAGACCTCTGTAAAGTAAAACAGACAAGAATCAAACACAGTAAAACAAAACTAATACGAAACAAAAACGGGGCAAACAATCAATCCAAACAAAATATCCTTTGCTCAAAAACAGAAAAGAAAGTAAATAAACAAACTATCTTCAAAGCAAAACAAACCCAATGGCCAAGGCGGCACCACTTATGAGAATGGCCTGTAACGTTCCGGCCGTGGTAACACAACGCCAAATCTGTTGCAACGCTGTAGGCAACAGACAACAACACAACAGCGCTTATACACAAGGACAACAGGCAAAGCTGTGAACACAACAGCGCGAACGCGCTGTAATTGAAACTGCAGATGAAATATAAGACAAGCAGCAGCAGGGTTCAGCGCGTTCAGGTTTGCTCAGTAGCCGGTCCCTCATCTGTTGACGTCGATTAGCGGGCACATGACGATAACAGGGGGAGAGGAGCCTACAGCTACATGGGGTACCAACGCAGGCCACCGGGAGTAGCACACGCTAATAGCGGGGCATGGCAGCTCAAGCGCTCCGCCGCGAGACAACACTTCGGACCGGAGGTCATGCATACAATTGAGCGCAGAGAGACAGAGCACCGGGGAGACCTGCCTCCTTTATGTAGCGTTCTCCCTACCGGCTGCTATGCGCACTTCATTGAGTGTCTACTACTACATAACATACCGTGGTCATTCTGGAACGGAAAACCATAGGGTTACAGCAAACCCTGAGTTAACTTACCCGGTTTATGTGGATAAAACCCGGCTTTGTGGAACACCCCACAGGTATCATTGGATTCCTTGAACCAGCCGAGTTTCAACGCACCCTTATTACGTAATTTTGCGCCATCTTGGCTTATGTCAAAAACCTCTTCAAAATTCTACTCCTATCACAAATTTGGGTCCAATCATCTCGAAATACAGTCCATGGCAATGCAGGCCTACATTAATGGGGGGACACATGCATATTAGGAACACAAGTCGATAACAATAATGGTATACAATTACTGGTAAGAAAACGAATGTGTGTTAATGTATTGCTGCATAATTCATTTAAATAGACCCACACGTTGCGGCCAACAGGACCGCATCATCAGATAGGCTATGTGTGTTTAAGTTTTCTTTGGACGCAATTTACGTGACGTATCAGTGATTTCGGAAGTTGTAGAAGAAAATGCTGTCCCATGTGTGAACAGGGGCTTATTATTGGCAATAAACTGAGCCATTTCCCATGTTTGAAATTCAATGTGGTCATTGCATCTGTCTCATCGGAGACGGTATGGCTACGCACATGTCAAAATATCGTTGGTTGAAATGCTTCTCATGGGACTTAAAAGGGAAGGGAATGGAATCTCATTGGTTTTATTGCACGTAACGCCAAACCACACCTTCATGGTAAATCAGGCTACTATCAGAGGCAACCCTTTTTAAGATTTGCGTCGGGGCCCAAAGTCATTTATCCGCCGGTATAATTGCAACAGCTGGCAGTGCCCCGCTCACAATGCTACTTTTGTTTGTGCTTCTCACTTGCATTTCAGACGGGTTTAATATAGGGCCTTTTGTTTATATACCTTGCTAGAGAGCATTCTATCATTTCCAAATCAGCCAAATATCAGACGACATATGCTATATACATATGCTTCCTGCCCAGCATTACATGTTTGCTCCACTGTTACTGTTTAACTTCCTTTACAAACATCCTCTTGGGATAATTTACAGCACCAAGCAAATAGGGGCGAATGCTGAGTGAGAGTGGACAGCATTCATCCTTTCGCCATAACAAATAATGCGAAAAGTATGGAAAACCATTTGTGAAATGGATATCTGCTGGCAGAACAGGAAATACTACTCAAGTTTCAAATGATGTCTACATAAGGGGTTTTTTAGGCCATAAAACCACAACACTTACACAACAACATCTTGCAACACACGCAGTTATTTTTTGGATGCTTTGTCAAGGAAACATGTCGGTAGCAGGAGCACGCCTGAGTGGTAAGAAAAATAGGTTGGCACAGCATTTGCTTCTTGATCAGGATGTGATAGGGTTAGGGCGATGGGATGTTATTACGGTGAGGGTTTAGGATTAAGGTTGTGGCAGTACAAATGTTTATCTGATAAAATTATTTAAACATCACTATCAATTCCAGCATTTGAGCACGTTTCTTTTGACCTACCCATCTATGTTGATAATGGTACGCATTGTTACTTTAATCACACAGGAAGCCTGACTGTGATTAACAATACAGGATTATACATACAGTTTTGACTGAGGTACTTTAGCCTCTGGAGAAGTCTGAGGCCAATCCCTGATCCCCAACCTTGATATGGGGGAACCTAGGTCATCAAGACCTTTGGAGGGGTGCCAATGCCCTCTTTATAGAGTAAATGGAAAAAAGAAGTCTGCAACGCCCCATATGATCCCAGTGAATGAATAAAGCAGCACAAATCAACCCACACATCAATTGGAAAAAATATATTGGTGGAAGACATATGATTGATGGCGCAAAGCGAGGCTCCTTTGGAAATAATTACAAGCCGCAAAAATGTGGTTATTACCAGAATATCCTGTTGCACTTGCAGTTTACTCTCATACACACACACACAAACACACACACACACACACACACACACACACACACACACACACACACACACACACACACACACACACACACACACACACACACACACACATCATGGTGGTTGGGACAATTTCACCAAATTAAATCTAATTACTTTAATTACTTTAATTATGTTACCAGGTTAAGGAGTACCTATCGTAAATTTCCAGAAAAGGAACTGCGCTTTAAATTGTTTTAAATCTGAATCATAACCTAGATGCATTTGAGAGGTAGAATTAAACAAAGAAAACTAAAGCATTCATTAGCTTTCTAACTGATTAGTTCACTGAATTAGTAGGCTACATTGGCAATGCGGAATAATTTTTTTTAAATAATTTATATTTTGGGGTGGGCCAAAGTACAGCAACTTTTAACGTATCAAATAATCACTTCCTCAATTTTGCCTTTTCGTTCCTCCTGTCTTTAAACATATTCTATTTTATAATGCCAGAAGTTATTTGTTGGTTTTCTCATTGTCCAGATATTCACTGACCTTATAATCTTTCTTTCTTCAATGTTGCAGTTCCAAATATCGAAGAGTGTCCCTATCCCATGGACTCGTACATCGCACAGGCGTTAAATAATGAACACCTGTGTGTCTCTTCTGTGAGATACTTTACTGCTTCCCAAACGTTATCAATTTCACCAAGGGGCCTCCAATTGCTGCAGTTTTGCCCAATCATGACAATAATTACACAAATAGTATTTTCTTTTTTTACAAACACGGAGGCTTGAGTGGTCTTCTATAGTGTTGACCAGGTCTCCTCCATTCAAGTGAGTCTTTTTGAAGCGCTTTGCTGAATTTATGTATACGCACGCGATCCAGGCTGCGCATAGCAACAATTGCGGCTCTTGACTGCCGCAGGTGGCAAAGCAGGGTAGGGAAGCTTGAACCGGATCGACCAGAGGGATGTTCCACGAACGGAGGTTTAACAAACCCTGAGTTAACTTACCCGTGGGGTGTTCCACAAAGCAGGTTTTATCACATAACCGGGTAAGTTAACTCAGGGTTTGCGGTAACCCTGAGTTTTCCGTTCCAAAATGACCCCGGTATGTTAGTTACTATAGCAACATATGATCAGTCCACCGCAGATTCCATGTGTCAATGGCATGATCCCCTTTGGATGAGAGAATGATGATATCGCAGCGCAAATTATAGGCTACGTGCAATCCACCGGGAGCGATTAATAAGACCACGGCTCGACATCTTGGCATATCGGATGACTTTTTGCTGGAGAGATATAGATTATCGCGCAAATCTTTAATATATTTAAATAGCCTTCTCCAGCCTTACAGCCAACACTACCAATCGAGGACCCTCAGTTCACTCCACACTATTTGCGTAGCCCTCCGTTTTTTGCAAATGGTAGTTTTAATCTAGCTATAAAGTTGGAGATGCTGAGCACATCTCAGTCCTTTCAGATGACCCATCCAAAATTTTTATCGGCCTCGAAGGGTTATGTGGTAGGAACGTTAAGAATGCTTAACTGGAACTGGAACTTATAGATTCATGGCTCTAATATATTAAGGATCATGCTTTTTGACGTGTAACTAACGCATTTACGCGGTCAGCGATCCGCTGCCAGGCTTTTGGTTCTCCGGGTTGCAGAGGCTTTAGCTTTCCTTTTTCTTGTGAACAGTAGCCATGTGTCTCCATCCAAAGTGATTCGCATTACTGGGCATGCGCATTAAATATAAATTCAAATCAGTGTGTTTTCCATCAAAAGAAACGGACTTTGGTGAAAACTACAAATTCGCAGCGAGTTTTCTAAAGTCACGCGAGATTTTTCCGCGGTTGGCATGGCAACCAGCCTGTAAACATTCCGTCGTTCCGTCGCAGCAGTCGGGTGGAACGTGCGCTACGTCACACTCTTGATCCGCATCACAGCTGTTTCCATCCCATTTCGGATCAACCTAAACCCGGCCATAGCGAGCGTGTTTTCATTTTGTGCGAATCAGGGGGATTTTAATGCGAATCACCACGCGTTTCCATCATTCATTTCCCGATGCGATACATCTTGATGGATTACGCATCTAACAGCTGATGGAAACGCACCTAATGTCCTTCTCCTCGCCATAGGTTCTCCAGGGAGAACCTGGAGTTCCCATTTTATTGAAATAAGCGGCCCGTTTCGCCATTTCGATCAGGGTTTCCATGATCCATACATCACGTCTTTTCAGGTGGCGCGTGAACGCGCACAACCCTGGGTTAACCAACTCCGAGTTGATTAAACTAATGCATAACCGCTGCTGTGGAACCGAAAACTCTGGGTTAGTCGGCACAGGGTCAATCAACCGAGAGTTCAGCGTTAACTCCGTGTTTGTTAAACCTCCGTTCGTGGAACACCCCTCCGGTTATGTGATAAAACCGGCTTTGTGGAACACCCCTCCGGTTATGTGATAAAACCGGCTTTGTGGAAAACCCCACTGGTTTATCCGTTACGCCTCGGGATGATTACAAAACAAACCTCCGTTTGCTTGTCAGGGCTAGAATGCGATGGATTTCTCCCAAATGAGTTGTAGCCTATATTAGGTTACATGATCCGCAATAGTTTGTTATGTATGACACCCTTTCTTTTCTAATTTACACTATTCAGAGTTACCTGGAAGTGCGAAATTCTGCTCTACAACCTTCCAACACCTCCCCCCCTGAAGGATGATAATAATAATAATAATAATAATAATAATAATAATAATAATAAATGTTATTTATAACGCACATTACATCAAACAATTGATCTCAAAGTGCTACATTGCACAAGAGAAAGGGCATGAAATCAACTCAGACTAAGGCTTCATATATATATATTCATATATCCTACTAAAACTAAAACCTAGGCAGAGAGTGGGGTCAGAACAGTCTCTTTAATAATGAATGCACAGAGGATTCACAAATGTATTTTGTGATTTAAATTACTCTCTTCTCACTACATTTCAATGCACACATGGATATCGGTATGTATACATATGTAAAATAAATCCATCAACAGAAGTAAGTTTCACAAACAAATTTCTGATCCACACGCAAATATGTTTTAAATACATGCAATATAAATCAATAAATATATGAATTAAAAAAATATTTGCAATTTTCATCAAAATGTATTTGGATACATTAAACCGTTAAACTTGAATTAACAAGACGCTTTTCATGAGTGAACTTCTTTTCATTTGTGTGTAGGTCTGTATTTATACAGTCTGTGGATTTTTGAGACATGGGCTGGTTTCACAAATGCATTTTTTTCAACAAGGAACTCTCTGTAGCCGTTCAGATGCCTCCCTCGATTTCATATGACTGCAGTCCCGTGTGTGTGGATCAGAAATGTGTTTGTGAAACTTATTTTTGTTTACGGATTCATTTTACATTTATAGGCCTACCAATGTCTATTTGTGTGTGCGAAATGTGTGAGAAGAGAGTAATTTATGTATAAATTACAACATACATTTGTGAATCCTTCTCTGTGCATTAATGAGACTGCATTGATGAGACCGTTTATATATAGTAGGCCTATGCCATACCAAACTGCCGTACGCAAACCATATGGTTTGTGTACGGCAGTTTGGTATATACAGTGTATATGTAGGCCTATATATATATAATATATATATATATATATATATATATATATATATATATATATATATATATATATTATATATATACACACACACAGTATTAAGAGCTCTCATATTTGTTTTTCACCTTTCTTATATGTGTGATCCCTAGATAGAGACCAATATGCTCTGTTGGCGGTAGGGCCGAACTCTCTGATGGCCAACAACGTGCGTCGCGACGTAGGTCGCATTGGTCGCTCGTCTGGCTGCTTTCAGTCGCTGTGGTCGCTGGCTGGCTTGGTCGCTCAAAGTCCGTGGGCGGTTTGTCAGTTAATTTTGCATGTTATCAACGTTTTTTTTTGCAACAATTGAAGTAGGCCTAGGCTACCAGAAATCAATAAAATATATTAGTTGTAATTTGGGGCGTATTCAATAATGTAGGCTATTGTAGGCCTATGTATTGTATAGGCCTATGCCTATTTGTTTTGTTAAATGTCATTAAGGCTATAGGTAGGCCTATATTATGTAGGCCTACATGTTCTTCGTTATAGAGTGATATAGTTTAATTTAAGTGTAACGAGTGGATGTCAATGATACCATAGTGGTGCAAGCACGTTTAGTATTCAAGAGGGCGGGTCTTCGATTCTCTCCACGGCCAGGTATTTTTTTGCTCTTTTAGTCAAACTTATTGACGCAATCGGCCTCGTTCATTTTAACATTTTAGTATGATTTAGTACGATAATTATACAACGTAATTCCGGGCTGCGACGCCTGGCTGGTATCGGCCTGCTGTCTGCCGCTGGCCACTGGTCGCTGGCTGCGGCTGGCTGCTGGCTCTGGCAGCCTGACCGACCAGGTCGCGTCCATAAAAGCGTCGCGACCCTTTTTGCGGCCAATAGGTCGCAACCAACCAGAGGTATGGCTGAATGAGCGACCTGTGGCAGCCAGCCATTGTCACCATGGCTGCTACCATAACCAAAAGGCTATGTTATCAGTTAACATCTCATTGAACAGAATAAATATAGCCTACGTGCGTCAGTATAATAAAAACATACATACAATAATATATAGATTAGATATTGATAGGCCAATAGGCCTATTTATTTATATATATATTATAAAAGCCTTAAAATGAAAGAGGCCGATTGCCAGGGGCGATTCTAGGGTCAGAACTTTAGGGGTGCTGAGCACCCAATGAGCCCCACTGCCACACCACCCACCCTTTTTTCACACAAAAACAAAAATATGTCTATTGAAAAATAACTTCATCATTTTAACATTGGTTCAACTAACTCGAAAGATTTTTTTTTCTTTTTTTGGAGCACAAAACCTTCTTCACTCAGCTGGTTTTACTGACCATGTGTGCCTCCTTTTATATCATTTTATATCATATGTCATTTGATTAGATTAAACTTTATTGTCATTGAACAAAGTAGGCCTACTTGGACAATCATTTACAAATGGCAATCTTTAACTTGGTTGCACCTGTCTGAACTTTCATAAAACAAGCTTCACATCAAGAGCAAAAAAAAGAAGAAAAAGGGGGCCTTTGTCTACACATAAGTCATTTGATACCATCATTAGAGATAGCTGGTTTATATTATGTTTCTTTAGCTAACGCTTTTTCAGAAAAAGAGAAGATCATTTATGGACTATCCTAGTCTCTCACCTAAATCTGTCTTTTTTCTTTTAAAGAACTGTCGTATGTCCATTGCTCACTTGGCAGGCCACATACACACACACACACACACACACACACACACACACCACACACACACACACACACACACACACACACACACACACACACACACACACACACACACACACACACACACACACACACACACACACACACACACACACATAGGCCTACACGCAGAGTAACGGAGTTAGAATACATGATACTCATAGAGCAAAGATATCATCATTTTAAACTGTGGGCTACTTCAATGGAAAAATATTTGAACAATATTAACAATAAAGAGCTGTAGGTAGCTTTCGCCAGAGAGCATGGCTTTCTGGTACTTCAACTGTCGTTGATAACATGCAAGTTAACTGATAAACGACCGCGGCCCATTGTAGCCTACTTTGTGTATTGGTGTTTTCCCTTTTGGCCTATGGATGGCCCATTAAACCTAATCTAATGGTAGTGCTATTTAATCTGCCGCTGCATTGTTACCAGTCCAGTCTATTTATCTATCATTGGTTGGCCTGTGTGTTATTAATGTGTGTTTTCTTTCTTTGTACTTTGTGTATTGGTGTTTTCCCTTTTGGCCTATGGATGGCGCATTCCCACATTCCTTGCAACGCACTTCCCAACAATCCTCCACAGAGGAAGAAGCAGTAATGATGGCGGTAGATTTGACTCCTCGGTTTAGAAGGCTGACGAGCCAAACTCGGAGTTTTCGTGCAAATATTCAAATTGGTGAGTATGTATTTGGAATAAACGCATTAGGTTGAACCATCTCAACACATCTAAAGTAGTAGGTACTAGTAGTTACTAAGTCGATACTAAAACGGCCGCTCCGACATTTACAACAACAACAACAACAACAACAACAACAACACACAGGATCATTGATCAATGACAGTGTTGCAGTGTTACTGCACAATAATAATGATAATAATAATAGATAATAATGGATCCGACGGAATGGTTTGAATTGGTGTATTCATGCATTTTATATATTGGTGTTCCCTCTGGGCTCTTAATGCTTCTACCCCTACGCCACCATTTTCTATTTTCTAGCTATCTAATTTTACTTAATACTGATTGATCTGTAATTCTACAGTTATCTCTGTCCATTATGGCACCCATTTCACTCCTCACTATCCCTACAAGCAGGATCCCTCTTTCTGCGCCCCTTCTCATGGCATCTTCCTTGATAATTAAGGGACTTTTTCCTTTTGCGGGGCTAGTTTTAGGGGTGTCGTAAAACGTGCCCTGTGAGGCCCTTTTAGACTTGCGATAAAGGGCAATACAAATACAATTGACTTGATCTGACCATAAGGTATCATGTTATAGAGTTGAAAATGGCACTATAATTCAGGTTGGATGTCTAACTATATGTATACGTTTTATTTAATGTCCCTGTATTTTGTATGTTCATCATTAGGGCTCTCTGGACCCTTTCGTGCCACACACTTGTGGCGCAATATCATCCAAGCGCTGCAGGCTCAGGTCGAGGTTCGTAGTCGGCGAAAGCACCTTGCGCGTCCACGCCGACTGCTTCACCGGCTCCGACGGCGGTCGACGCGGTTCTTCAGTTACTTGATGCAGAATGTGGTGTTTTGTGCCAGCGAAGTGTCACGCCTGAAAGCCTCACGTCTGTGCCAAGCACTGATGGAGGCGAAAGTGTTTGAGCCTGTGGGCACAAAGCTTTTCCGTCAGGATAAGGACACGGCCTTTGAAGACGGTAGCTGCAGCCTCTACCGTTTTCTGGAGTGTAAGTCACTAAGCAGCTCCATGTCAAAGGACTGTGACAGCGAAAATGTGACGCCAGGAGAGCTTGAATCAAAGAAGAAGAAGGCTTCCCGGTGGGTAATCTAACTTCATTTAAGATAACCTTGCAGGTGTTAGGGTTAAGATCTATGAGCTATATTTGAGATTAGTTTGTAAGAAGTAGCATAGCCATTAACAGAGGGAGAGTGAATAGTGATCTAAGATGTTTTCAAATGTCAATGCCTCTGTAAGAGCCAATCGTTTAATCAAACAATCAGTTGTTCAGGACCCCGGTGTCCTGGACCCGGTTATTGTACCAACACGCGCCCTATCAGCCCCCCCGCTCTCTAATTGGATCGTTTCTGGGGCATCCTGACAGTCAAGCATCAACCAAGTGTCATACCCCCCCCCCCCCCCCCCCCCCCCCCTCATGTGAAGTGCTTTGGGAACAAGCTTTACATAAATGCAATCCAATATTCTTATGAAGTGTAAAGGTTTGAATGTTTCCAGGCAACATGAGCTAAGGACCATCTCTAACCCGCTGGCGGTCGGCCCTTCAGAGAGAGGCGTGGAGCGGCTGCTGAGGAGTATCAACCTGCAGCCATCTCTGGCTCTCGCACTGGACACCAAACCCCCTTCGTCTTCCTCCTTCCTCTCCAAAGCCGGTAAACCACACTTCTGTCATGATGTCCATCATGCTGGAGGTTGTTTAGTAAGCAGTTGGACATAAAAGATGAATGTGTCTAGTACACACACACACACACACACACACACACAAACACACACACACACACACACACACACACACACACACACACACACACACACACACGCATATACACACACGTATCTCTACACATTTACACAAGTTATACTGTATTGAGATAGTACATCATGTATAGTTACTCTATTTACCATGTATAGTATACTGTATGTGAGATAGTACAGTTACTGTTTAGAGTACTGTATGTGGTATTATGGAGTATCTGATGGAGGTAGTATAGTACTGTATGTGAAGGTACTGTATGGCGTATCTGACGGGAGTACTGTCATGTGAGGGTATGGTACCTGAGTGTAGTACTGTATGGGTATCTGAGGGAGTACTGTATGTGAGGGAGTATAGTACTGTTGGAGTACTGTATGGGTATCTGAGGGAGTACTGCATGTGAGGGAGTATAGTACTGTTGGAGTACTGTATGGGTATCTGAGGGAGTACTGTATGTGAGGGAGTATAGTACTGTTGGAGTACTGTATGGGTATCTGAGGGAGTACTGTATGTGAGGGAGTATAGTACTGTTGGAGTACTGTATGGGTATCTGAGGGAGTACTGTATGTGAGGGAGTATAGTACTGTTGGAGTACTGTATGGGTATCTGAAGGAGTATAGTACTGTATGTGAGGGAGTATAGTACTGTTGGAGTACTGTATATAGTTGGGTATCTGAGGGAGTATAGTACTGTATGTGAGGGAGTATAGTACTGTTCGAGTACTGTATGGGTATCTGAGGGAGTACTGCATGTGAGGGAGTACTGTATGTGAGGGAGTATAGTACTGTTGGAGTACTGTATGGGTATCTGAGGGAGTACTGCATGTGAGGGAGTATAGTACTGTTGGAGTACTGTATGGGTATCTGAGGGAGTACTGCATGTGAGGGAGTATAGTACTGTTGGAGTACTGTATGGGTATCTGAGGGACTAGTGAAGGGAGTGATGAACATCCTTACCTTAGCGATATATTGTTGCACTTCTTATGACAAATATACTTATTGTAAGTCGCTTTGGATAAAAGCGTCTGCTAAATGCCCTAAATGTAAATGTAAATGAGTAGTGTGTGTGAGGGAGTATAGTACTGTATGGGTATCTGAGGGAGTACTGTATGTTGGGGAGTGTAGTACTGTTAGAGTACTGTATGGGTATCTGAGGGAGTACTGTATGTTGGGGAGTATAGTACTGTGAGAGTACTGTATGGGTATCTGAGGTAGTAGTATATGTGAGGGAGTATAGTACTGTTAGAGTACTGTATGGGTATCTGAGGGAGTAGTATATGTGAGGGAGTATAGTACTGTTAGAGTACTGTATGGGTATCTGAGGTAGTAGTATATGTGAGGGAGTATAGTACTGTTAGAGTACTGTATGGGTATCTGAGGGAGTAGTATATGTGAGGGAGTATAGTACTGTTGGAGTACTGAGTAGTGTGTGTGAGGGAGTATAGTACTGTATGGGTATCTGAGGGAGTACTGTATGTTGGGGAGTATAGTACTGTTAGAGTACTGTATGGGTATCTGAGGGAGTAGTATATGTGAGGGAGTATAGTACTGTTGGAGTACTGAGTAGTGTGTGTGAGGGAGTATTAGTGTATGAGTTTGGGAGATGCTTCCTCTTGTGGCCGCCATCTTTCTCTTGTGCCAATTCATTCTCAACCATGGCCAGTCTTGGCTTGTTGTGGAGCTGACTCCGCGGGGGTCTGGGAGTCCCCCCCGCCATAATCCCTTTCTCCTCCATGTCTCTAATAGGGGCCCATCCTACTTTGCAGAAGTCCACCTGTTCTATAATCCTAGCTACGCTACCGCTCTGAGGTGGTGCTAGCTTTACTTTCAAAGCAGCAAGCACACTAGATAATGATCATTCAAATGACCCTCTCAGCCAAAGAGGAAGTAAGAATTCCTGTTTAATCAAATCAACCTCATTTTAGTTATACCCTCGCATGCATATACTCCCTCACATACACTACCATACTATCCCACGTAACCAACTATATACTCTCACACACTACCATACTCTCACTGTACATAACCAACTATATATTCTCACACACTACCATACTATCCCACGTAACCAACTATATACTCTCACACACTACCATACTATCCCACGTAACCAACTATATACTCTCACACTATACTCTCTCACATACACGACTATAAACTCTCACACACTACCATACTCTCACTGTACATAACCAACTATATACTCTCACACACTACCATACTATCCCACGTAACCAACTATATACTCTCACACACTACCATACTCTCACTGTACATAACCAACTATATACTCTCACACACTACCATACTCTCACATAACCAACTATATACTCTCACACACTACCATACTATCCCACGTAACCAACTATATACTCTCACACACTACCATACTATCCCACGTAACCAACTATATACTCTCACACTATACTCTCTCACATACACGACTATAAACTCTCAAACATACATGTAAAAGGAGTATCATAGTGTGTGTTTGAGTATAGTGGGTTTTCTGCAAGATTATTAGTGTGTAAGACCAAGTATGAATAATGTCCCATGTCCTGCTCATCCACACACACACATGCACACGTAGACACACACACAGTGCTGTTGAAACACGTATTGGGTTTCCAATGCACTAGGTAGGACATGAGGTTTGTGAGTCAGACGAGATAACCTTCCACTTCCTTCCTCCTCAGTGGTGGAGGCCTTGTGGAGGCAGCAGACGCTCCTGCAGCTGTTGCAGGTTGTGGAGCTGCCCATGCTGGAATGCATCCTCAGCTCCCCCCCCCGGGCCCGGGGGAGGGAGGCCTGCCTGCCCCCACCGGGCTCCGGGCACCAGGACCTCGTCATCTCCAACACCTGCCTGGAAAGAGAACTGCACCAAATGCTTCACCTGCCTCAGTCAGTGTTCGACCCGTTCTCTCCAATCGCCCGCCGCTAGTCACGTTATTGACGACCGCCAACCCCAGCCCCCCCGCTGCGGTGTGGATATGTCTGTCTCACAAAAACAGGATGTGGTATAATAAAATGAATTAAATAATCGGCACGCACGGAAATGAAACGTGCATCGAACAGTTAGACCTGAACCGAAAAAAATGTCAGTAAAAATTCACGTATCGTTACACTCCTAGTGTCTGAGAATGATCCGTGTGCTGCCTATGCATTATGGCACATATTAATGACAAGTTTACCTTTATTAGTTGTAAGTCAGGCCAACTTACATTGGGGGTACATGGAAGAAAAGAATATTTGCAAATTTCCATCCTTCAGAGAAGACGTAAAACTGAGGTCCTGACTCGCTGAGGTCATAAAAGATCCCAGGGCACTTACCGCAAAGAGTAGGGGTTACCCTGGTGTCCTGGCTAAAACTGACCAACCAGGCTCATTCAATCTGGCCCCCTAATCATCCTCCGGTATAATTGGCTGGCTCCTTCATTCCCTCACTCTCCACCTCCCGCTGGTGCAGTGCTTCCCCCAGCACTGTGTGGTCAAGGCCTTAACAACAGTAGGGCCCCGCGTGGACTACCAATGTATGAAAAGAAACCCAAGTGAAGAACTCTCGTAGGGAAAGAAAACATGCTTTCATCAACTACAAAAAATAAAGATAAATAATGCATCTGTTATAGTGTTCAAAACACTAGTCGTGCCATAAAACTTTTTGAATGGAATTGAAACGGTTGTAAATGGTTGTATATATTATTGCTCACCGAAGCCAAGCCGAAGAACCCCCCCCCCCCACTCCTTGACTAAGACCTTTTCTGGGGGAAACACCGGCGTGTGGTGGGCGTTCTGGCGCTGATTGGCTGCCGTGCACCACCCCAGTGGGTGCTACACACTGGGGTGGTGAGAGAGGTCCCCCCTTCACTGTCAAGCGTCTTTGAGTGTCCGGAAAAGCGCTATATAAATTCAATCCATTGTTATTAAATGTTTCCTTTTCCGTGGTATTTAGATTTGATTTCACTGTGATAAACTTCAACAGAGCTCACATTTATTTTCTGATAGTGTATGCTGATGGTTGTCTGTCTGTCTGTGTCTATCCTTCTCTGTGTCCGTCCGTCTGTCCGTGTCCATGTCTTTGTGCCTTTCTCTCTGAGTGTCCGTCCGTCTGTCCGTGTCTATGTCTTTGTGCCTCTCTGTGTGTCCGTCCATCTGTCCGTGTCTATGTCTTTGTGCCTTTCTCTCTGTGTGTCCGTCCGTCTGTCCGTGTCTATGTCTTTGTGCCTTTCTCTTTGTGTGTCCGTCCGTCTGTCCGTGTCTATGTCTTTGTGCCTTTCTCTCTGTGTGTCCGTCCGTCTGTCCGTGTCTATGTCTTTGTGCCTTTCTCTTTGTGTGTCCGTCCGTCTGTCCGTGTCTATGTCTTTGTGCCTCTCTCTGTGTGTCTGTCCGTGTCCATGTCTTTGTGCCTCTCTGTGTGTCCGTCCGTCTGTCCGTGTCTATGTCTTTGTGCCTTTCTCTCTGTGTGTCCGCCCGTCTGTCCGTGTCCATGTCTTTGTGCCATTCTCTCTGAGTGTCCGTCCGTCTGTCCGTGTCTATGTCTTTGTGCCTCTCTGTGTGTCCGTCCATCTGTCCGTGTCTATGTCTTTGTGCCTTTCTCTGTGTGTCCGTCCGTCTGTCCGTGCTGCGTGCCTTCTATGTCTTTGTGCCTCTCTCTGTGTGTCTGTCCGTGTCCATGTCTTTGTGCCTCTCTGTGTGTCCGTCCGTCTGTCCGTGTCTATGTCTTTGTGCCTTTCTCTCTGTGTGTCCGTCCGTCTGTCCGTGTCTATGTCTTTGTGCCTCTCTGTGTGTCCGTCCGTCTGTCCGTGTCTATGTCTTTGTGCCTTTCTCTCTGTGTGTCCGTCCGTCTGTCTGTGTCTATGTCTTTAAGCCTTTCTCTCTGTGTGTCCGTCCGTGTCCATGTCTTTGTTCCTTTCTCTCTGAGTGTCCGTCGGTCTGTCCGTGTCCATGTCTTTGTGCCTCTCTGTGTGTCCGTCCGTCTGTCCGTGTCTGTCTTTGTGCCTCTCTGTGTGTCCGTCCGTCTGTCCGTGTCTGTCTTTGTGCCTTTCTCTCTGTGTGTCCGTCTGTCTGTCCGTGTCTATGTCTTTGTGCCTCTCTCTGTGTGTCCGTCCGTCTGTACGTGTCTATGTCTTTGTGCCTTTCTCTCTGTGTGTCCGTCTGTCTGTCCATGTCCATTTCTTTGTGCCTTTCTCTCTGTGTGTCCGTCTGTCTGACAGACTGGACGACTGGCTCCTGGCAGCAGCCGACTGCCTGGAACTCCTCCCCGACCGACTGATCGTAGCGGTGGGGGGGCAGCTGGCCACCGCGGAGGGGCCCGGGGCCGCCGCGGGGGAGGGGCCCAAGAGGCTGCTGTTCGACGTCATAGCCAAGCACTACGGCGGGCAGGAGAGGGGCCCGCTGCTGGCAGGACGCTACTCTGACGTGCACGTTGCCATACATGGCTTACTGGGTGAGAGGATAAAGGGTTCTCAATACATGGCTTACTGGGTGAGAGGATAAAGGGTTCTCAATACATGGCTTACTGGGTCAGAGGATAAAGGGTTCTCAATACATGGCTTACTGGGTGAGAGGATAAAGGGTTCTCAATACATGGCTTACTGGGTCAGAGGATAAAGGGTTCTCAATACATGGCTTACTGGGTGAGAGGATAAAGGGTTCTCAATACATGGCTTACTGGGTGAGAGGATAAAGGGTTCTCAATACATGGCTTACTGGGTCAGAGGATAAAGGGTTCTCAATACATGGCTTACTGGGTCAGAGGATAAAGGGTTCTCAATACATGGCTTACTGGGTCAGAGGATAAAGGGTTCTCAATACATGGCTTACTGGGTCAGAGGATAAAGGGTTCTCAATACATGGCTTACTGGGTGAGAGGATAAAGGGTTCTCAATACATGGCTTACTGGGTCAGAGGATAAAGGGTTCTCAATACATGGCTTACTGGGTGAGAGGATAAAGGGTTCTCAATACATGGCTTACTGGGTGAGAGGATAAAGGGTTCTCAATACATGGCTTACTGGGTGAGAGGATAAAGGGTTCTCAATACATGGCTTACTGGGTCAGAGGATAAAGGGTTCTCAATACATGGCTTACTGGGTGAGAGGATAAAGGGTTCTCAATACATGGCTTACTGGGTGAGAGGGATAAAGGGTTCTTCAATACATGGCTTACTGGGTGAGAGGATAAAGGGTTCTCAATACATGGCTTACTGGGTGAGAGGATAAGGGTTCTCAATACATGGCTTACTGGGTGAGAGGATAAAGGGTTCTCAATACAATGGCTTACTGGGTCAGAGGATAAAGGGTTCTCAATACATGGCTTACTGGGTCAGAGAGATAGAGGGTTCTCAATACATGGCTTACTGGGTGAGAGGATAAAGGGTTCTCAATACATGGCTTTACTGGGATCAGAGGATAACGGTTCTCCAATGGGTTGGTTATGAACTGGTTATTTTTCTCTTTTTATAATTTCCTCTTAGCGCCCCTCCATTTTGTTATGCATTATAAATTTATTTTCCAAAAACAATGTTTAGTTCATGAAGCAGTAGGTAGTGGATTTCATGTTTAAAAACTCAATTAAGGGGATACTTTGCAAATACAGTTGATCAATGTTCGGATAGCGAAGTTGGGTCACATTGGTCCTTATTAATGGGTACTTGCCGTTGTGTGCAACTCAAGTTGAATCAAACTTCAATTGCAGATGGCTTAAACTGAATCACTGAATCTGTTATTTATTTATTGCATCTACTTTATCACGTTTTTTTGGGTCTGATAAAGTTATCTGTCTGGCAGTTTGCTTCTTGCCATGGTACCATGTCATATATTAAATAAGATTCTTCTGCCTCATGCATGTCATATTCTCTCAGATCTTACCGCCAAATCGAACCTGGGGCCGGGGAGTTGTATTCTCCACCTTGGACCACTCACGTCAATGGTTGATGTGACCCCTTTCCAGAATCATTGCTTGTGCTTGACTCTTCTTTGGTCTGTCCGTGTCTCCCAGAGCGTGGCGAGGACGCCGCCGCACTGAAGGCCTCCCAGCTGTGTCTGCGTCTGCTGGACGCCAGCGGGAGGGACCAGCTCCGCAGACTGCTGGCCTTCATGGCCCAGGCGACCGCGCCACACGCCTGCTGTCTGCACAAACAGGTAGCAAGCCCCACAGGACACGGCCCCCTCGCTGGGGCTGGGAGGGGGATATTCCTCACCTTCCCAGTCCCCTCGTTGGGACGTGTGTGTGTGTGTGTGTGTGTGTGTGTGTGTGTGTGTGTGTGTGTGTGTGTGTGTGTGTGTGTGTGTGTGCGCGCGTGCGTGCGCGCCCTTGTTCATTAATCCCAGAGAGTTTTATGTCTCAATCACCGGCTCAAGAACGTGTTCAGTTCCTTAAAGAAACAGATAATAAAGTCCACGGGTTAGGTTAGGGTAAGCCTAACCCGTGGGACTACCCTTACCCCTAACATACAGATATGGTTAGATGACCCTTACCCTAACCATATCTTATGGTTAGGGTAAGGGTCATCCACGGGTGGGTGACATTATGGTGTTCCTTCTGCCAGATTCCCATAGGAATGTTAGTCGCCGCAGCCCTTCCAGAAGGCCGTCGCCGGAAACCGCGAGCTGAAGCCCCGCCAGAGCGAAGCCTGACCGCTGTCCTCATGGACCACCACACACCCGCCGCTTCAAGGTGTGTGTGCGTGGGCGTGTGTGTGGTGTGTGTGTGTGTGTCGTGTGGTGTGCATATTTTTGGGATTTGACAATGCATACCTGCAAGCTTTATATTAACAGAGTACTGTGATGAAAACTGTCAATAAATATAGTGTCAAGACGATGTGAATAGTTCAGGGAAATATTACGAACAAGCAATATTCTCATGTTTAGTCCCCTGCATCTCTATGATATTACTACATTGGTTGCTAAAATTATACGATTGATTATCGATCGATTTAGATTGTTACTGTCCCATTTTCATTTAACACTTAGGAGTCGCATTAAATGCCATAAAGGTGAACC